>PVJA010005487.1:0-78875 GCA_004027025.1 Myocastor coypus
ATGTGGGTTGGTGGTGATAGAGCGACAATGGTTAATTTTCATTTGGAACGAATGTCCTCTTTTAAAGGTATAATGAGGAGGAGTCATAGATAACAGAAGGGACTTAAGCTCATATTTCACCTTGTTCTGAAAATATGCATTTTATTATCTGCACAGAGTTTTCTTGTTAAATGGCAGTGAGTAGAGTATGTACATATTTATTCTTTTTTTAAATTTTTTTATTTTATTATTTATTTTTTTTTTCTTGTTTCAGAACCTTTGTTTGTTTATTCACTCATTTTTATGGCCGGCTCAGCCTACTCCGAGGGCAGGGCTGGCGCAGCATGTGGTGCCAGGGTTTGAACCGTGGTCCCTGAAGCCACCCAAGCTTTCCCAAGCAGGCGCTTTAGACCACTGAGCCATCCCGCCAGGCCCCCATGTACATATTTCTTCTAAAAGTATTTCCAGGGATATTTCATGAAACCAAGTATTTAGTGTCTTATTCCATGAAGAATTTGGGAGGTGGTGCATTAAGCCTAGTAATGAAAGTTAATGTCCCTAAGGCCCGGGCGTGGTGGCTCACGCCTGTAATCCCAGCACTCAGGAGGCTGAGGCAGGAGGATTGGTGTGAGCTCGAGACCAGCCTGGGCTACAAAAGTGAGCTCAAGGTCAGCCTCAAACTGCATAGCAAGACCCTGTCTCAAAAAAAAAGAAAAAGAAAAAAAAGAAAGTTAATGTCCCTAAATTAACCATAGGATTCTTTAGAAAATACAAGAATTTTCATGTCCTGTATGCATTATGGTTCAAGCACAGCTTTGTCCCTTACCCTGATTGTGCCTATTGGGCCGGAGGGTCCGTTGCCCTTCACAGCTAGAGTGTGACTGTTGAACATTTACTTACGCCTTATAGCAGTGAGCTGCAGACACCACCCACTGGTCAATGATAAGGGAGCCCCCACACTTGTGATTGCCTGTGTTCAGAGACACCTGGTAGGGGAGGGAGTTCTTCGCACAGGTGTAGCCTCCAATGATCTTATCATCATTATAGAAGGGGAGAGTAACTGGCAGGAATAATTGGGGAAACTGATTAGAAGAAAATCATAGCATTTGTATCACCATGAATTTTATGCAGGCTATCTAGTAAAGAGATGATGGTATTTTCCTGGCTCATTAGTGCTGGAATTTGGATTTTTCAGGTATTTTTCATGAACATTTAATTCTATAGCATTATGCCATATTTTTCTCATGTGACTATTAATAAGTATTTGGAATTTGAATTTGTGCTTTAAGTTTGTTAAATGTGTTATATTTATCTGTCTGCCATTTAGCACAAGGTGCACCTAAAAGCACACACACATAGTCTCTCTCTCTCTCTCTCTCTCTCTCTCTCTCTCTCTCTCTCTGTCTCTCTCTCTCTCTCTCTCTCTCTCTCACACACACACACACACACACACGTAAACACTAGCAAACTCTTGCACAAGCTTCCAATAATCAGAGATATCAGAGAGTCAGAGAGCATCCTTTTGTAACCACCAACATCAGATGATAAAGGAGTAAATCATGTTTCACCAAAAAACAAAAACAAAAACAAAAAAAAACCTGCTTAACAGGTATGGAAATACGGAGTTTCCCTGTAATTGGGATATTGTTTCTGTAACATTTGGATGATAAGACTTTGTCTAGCATGGCCTTTTCCATGAGGTAATAAAAAGAAACACTTAAAGAAAACCTGAGAATCTGTCCCAGAAGGACCTGTATATTTTATTTTGAGTTTCTTCATTTCCTTATTTGGTTCTGGCACAAACCTTTCATGTGATCATTTTATAGATCCTCCTATGGTACCCCCACCCAATCTTTCCCATCATCCCTGTTTACTCTCTAACATTATCACTGCAGTCTTACTTGCACAATAGATCCCATGTATGTGTGAGGACTTTATTCAGCTTCCAAAGTATATAAAACTTTCATATGAATGCTGTCTTTCAACTTCTTAAAAATATATTTGGGAAAATAAGTTTCCACACACGTAAATATTTAGATTGAATTTTTATGTGGGAAATTTGGGGGAATTGAGTGTCAAGGTTTCATAGTATAACATATGTTTGAATCAGTAATGATGTTGTCACTTCTCATATTTTCATCACTAGATGACCTTTGATGTCACAGGAGAGATATTTCCTTAGCACTGTTGTCACGTTATATAGCTCCTGATTTTTTTACACAAACATACATTATTCCACCTGGTGAAGACTCCATAGATAGCCAGATTTTTATTTTTCAATTTCATACCTCATCTTTCTTTGCAAAGAGTTTTGTTTCAATTGTGGATGCAAAATTCTTATAGATTTTAAAATAATCACTTCTTTTGGGAACAATTTTTTTTCCCCATATTTCATGAAATTTACTTTAAATCAAAATGCTCAGCTATCTCATGCCCTATACTCTGAGACACTCTTGGCCAACACAATTTTCCTCTTCCTAGGGATATTTAATTACCCTTTAAGTTCATTCTTACATACAGCATTTCAACACCATAGCTTCTTGAAAACAGAGCTTCTATTCCACATTCGTGGGATTTCCCTCAGAATGAGACACTTACATACAGGATAGCAACTTGCAGATTAATCCACCAAAGAAGAGAATCACCAGCAGTGCCCAAGAAGACAAGGAAGGGTACGGCCTTCATGGTTCCGCACTGGATCACGACTGGGGAATAGGATGAAGCCTTTGCATGCACAGGTATTTATTCCTTTAGGTTTATCATTGGCTCCCATGGCAAAAGGTACCAGAGAAGTGATTTCAGGGCAAACTAAGAAATCTAAATTTAGAATTCAATTCCATGACACCTGGAACATAACCCAGCTCCAAATTTAGCTATCAGCAGATTTCCTGTTCCCTAGAAGGTTATGGGAATGGAAGTAATCAATGCACCTGTTAGCAATTATTCCCCACACTGTACAGTAAGTGGGCATTAGGTCACAGGACACAGTCACCAGTTCCTAGACTCTCTGATGCAAGTCTCAGTGACTGTGGACTTGTGTGAAAAGATACTCCTGGACCCTGAACCCTTGAGTTTAATGTACATTGGCTCTTCCCAAACCATAGCAGTTGTCTTATGGTAGCTCTGAACTACATGACCATGATAACTTCTCAATAGGACTAGCAGGAAATTCTGATCCTGAAAAAGAAATATGTTTTCTCATTAGAAAATATAATAAATTAAAAAGGGGATAAATAATGGTAACAACTCATAATTATCTAAAACTTAAGGTATCTTAAGTACATAGTATTCCTGCCTTTCTTATGGCTTCATTTTTTTATTATTATGGCTGGCTTTACCTGCCCTGGGGGTGGGGCTGGTGCAGCATGTGGTGCCAGGGATCAAACCATGGTCCCTGCAGTTGCCTAAGCTTTCCTACACAGGCACTTTAGACCACTGAGCCATCTCGCCAGCCCTGTTATGGTTTCATTTTTCAAAGACTCAGATGGGCGCACTGACCTACAGACCAAAATCATTAAATGTGAATGCTCTAGAAATCAATAGTTTGTTTATTTTAATTTTTCATGCAGCATATTTTTACATTTCATATATATTTTTTTCTCGTCTTTGAATAAATAAATTTAGGTCTATCTTCATTAAACTTCCCTAAATGTTCCCACCAAAGAAAAGGCTGAGTTTAAATTTTCCATCTTCACCATGAACTTTTTCTTGTTTTCTTTTCCTTTACACCATCTCATCAATCACCACCTCACATGCACAAACAGTCATTTTATTGCTGAGGACAAATACAGACTGAGAAATGCTAAGACACAGGAAATACATAAGAGATGAGAAACCAGGCAGGTGCTCAGCTAATGTATGAAAATATTGCCATATCATGTGTCCTTAATGATGTCCAGTAAATGTTTTTCAATATCTGTTTTACTTTTTCAAAATTAATCTATCATCTATCTATCTATTTATCTATTTATCTGTTTGGTACAGGGTCTCACTATGTAGTTCAGACACATAGTGATCCTCCTGCCTCAGCCTCCTCAGTGCTACAATTACAGGCATGTGCCATCACATCCAGTTTTAGAGATGGAATGGCACGCAGTACCAGGGATTGAACTCCAGTCCTTGGGCTCCCCAGGCACTTAGACCCCCCAAATATCCTCCCAGCCTCATAACATCAGCTTTAGTCTTTTTTGGCCTCTTACTTTCTTTAAAGAATAAGTCATCAAAATTTGTAAATATACCTTAATATGAAAATTTCTATACTTTTGGAAATGCATACTCCTAATATATTCCCTAAAGGACTAAAAGTCATAAAGTAGACATCTCATGTATGTATTCTGTTGCAAGAGTGTCCATATAAGGCTTTGTTTTTTGTTTGTTTGTTTGTTTTTTAAGGTTTTAAGAATACATACATGAAGTCTGGAAGTAGAACGCTTTCACAGATTTTTTTGATTCCCTAACTGAAAAAAAACACCACATTATTCTGTTTCTGCCCTCCTTTCTCACTGAGATTACATTTAGCATAGGGACACAGTCTTATAATCACAGCATGATTCTGGAAGACATAATTTCTTTTTCCTTTATAGCTAGACAGAGATACATTTGTATTGAGAAAATTATACAAAAATTTCTCCTTCCAGAGGCTACAGCAGCCTACCTCTTACAGTTTTGTATTATGTGATATATGTGTTTAATCTGTTCTCAGTGAGGTCACATTTAGCATAGGGACATAGTCATATTCGCAGCATGGTTTGTTGATTGATTGATTGATTTTTACTTTAGGGAAGGGTCTACAGGGTGCTCAGGGTCCTCACTACTAGATCATACTTGTAGTGACCCGCCTATTTATAGCCTCCCAAGAACTGTGAATACAAGCGCATGTCACTACACCCAGTCTCAATTTCTGGCATAGCCGGCCCAGGGAGAGGTGTGTAATCTGCCTGCACATCTAGTAAACGTTTATCTCTCCTTGAGACTTATTTATTTTGGTTGCTTCCTCTTTTTCCATTAACCTTGATGAGTTGCACTATAAAGAAACCTGTGTGGTATTTTTCAGGATGCTGTGAATGAACACTAGTTCGATGGAGGTCAGCAGGTATTTGTCTTCTTTTTATGGCATACTGCTTGAGGAAACAGGCTGACTTTAGGCAGTTTTTACATTTGCACCACTTCACAGTGATGAAACACAGAAATGCAATCTGAATCTCTGACCCATTGCCCTCCCATGGTAAAATTTGCAACACATTTAAATGCTCTCAGGAGGAGCAGATGTGTTGGTGTCCACCCATCACTGCCACGGTTCCGGATGCAAAGAAAAGACAACAGCACCAGCAACACTATTGGTGAAAAACTCTGTATAACCTTGGAAACAGCACAGACTCTGAGGCCATGCATCTGGTGTTGGAAAGATGGTTCTACAACTGACTTGCAGTGAGATAGTGGTGAAGTCCTCTATGACTCTGTTACTTTAACTTACCCATCTGCAAATTGGGAACAATAATACATATCGTATATAGCTTTTATAACGATTCCAAAAGTAATACAAGCAAAATATTCCACTTACAACATGGGTCTCCTCTCTTCTACATGGGACCATATTCTAGACCTCTCATACAGACAAGAACTTCGATAAGAGCAAATACTTTCGAGAATGATTTACTGACACATACTCATGCATACTGAAATTGACTTGACAATTTGTACAGAACAAACTAGCAATAATAATTCATGGTAAACATAACAATTTGCTGCAGTAAAAATATCGCCCAAATTTGTGAATTACTTATTTCTAGAAAGTGACTTTAATTTGTTTTAGTCCATGGTTCCATGGAGTAACTGAAACCATGGGAAGTAAAGCCAGAGAGAGAGAAGGAGGACTACACTCTCAGCAGAGTGAGCTGGAGATAAATGTCAGTCATTACCATTTTTCTACCTTTTTTGTTTTGTTTATTATTATTTAAAATAGGAACAATTTTCCTACTCAGAAGATCCAGATGTTACTGAACACTGTGAAAGGTCAGCATGTATATGTAAGATCTGAATATGCCTGAAACAAAGAATGGAACAGGTCATTAAAATACCATAGTGCAGAGCTCAAGAGAATCATCAGGACGGAAGTTCACAGTAGAGCCAAACAACTGACATTTTCTTCTGGGAACCCTGAAATCTGGAGCCCTGGTCTATGATCTTATACCTCCTTGTTTGCCCACGTTGGCAAAGGGTCCCCACCAGGTGCATTTATTACTTCTGTTCTCATAATCCTCTGGAAAGAGGGAAGCTTATGTTTGCCCTTGGTGCTGAGTCATTTTCCATGCGCCATTGAGTGGAATTCTCAATCAGGACTTGTGAGTTTCCGATGAAGTCACTCCTCTGGTACCTGTGGCCTTGGGCCCAGTGACAAGCATGCAGGTATAAATACCTGAGGATGGAGAGTCGGCATTCAGATCCCAGTCCAGATGGAGAGGGCCACCATGAGCACCTGTGTCTTTCTTGCTTTCCTGGGAGCAGCTGGTGAGTGTCTTTACCAAATGAGTCCAGGGTGCCCATGTGCATGTGAGTTTATGGGGTGTGCTTGCTCAAACAAGAATGTAGGTAGTGCGTTGCCTTTACTTAAGAAGCGTAACATGATGAAGGTAAGGTGTGTAGCACATCTTTACAGAAAATCAAATCAACCTTCTTGGAAGAAGTGAAGAACAGTATGATTTTTTAAAAAAATGATTCAGAGCACAGTGCATAGAGAATCAGATCTTAACATGAACTTCCAGGAAAAATTCTCTGAAAAAGATAAAAAATGGAAAGGATTTTTTTTTTTTTTTTTTTTTTTTTGCCTTTTTGAGACAGGGTCTCCCTATGCAGTTCAGGCTGGCCTTGGGCTCACTTTTGTAGCCCAGACTGGTCTCAAACTTACACCAATCCTCCTGCCTCAGCCTCCCAAGTGCTGAGATTACAGGCATGCACCACCACGCCTGACCAAAATGGAAAGGATTTTGAAAAAAAAAAACAAAAAAACACTTGTCTAGACTTATTTAGGAAGGTGGGTTTCATGACAGACACTAGCCTGTGTCCATTGAAGATATTGTGAAGGTCCCAGTCTAATTTTCCTCAATATTTTCACAAGCATGAGTTATTTTCACAAGGAGTTCTAGTGGGAGAAGTTGGTTACCTCTCTGGGGTGAAATTTCTTGACCTGTTTTGTACAATTGATTTCTGGTGAACGTTCTCTGGTACCAAGTCATACTGTCGTACAATGCTGAAAAAAAAAAAATGTGTATTTTTATTTTCAAGTTATCCAGCTGCATACTTTGAAATTTTTATGCTGCATTTTCACACTGGATCAGCTCTAAATTCAGTGCTTCTGCCTGTCTGCAAACCTGGAAATGTCTTTTCTAAAATTATTTTAATTATTAAGGAAAAAAGGCTCAAATAGTAGAATTGTATAGCTTCAGGGCTATCACAAAGTTTGATAAGTAGTGTTCTACACTTCCAAATACCAACTGTATTCATAGGTATAAGAAAACAACTTAGGTAAGTGGAAAGTTTAATAGAAGGAAACTCATAGTATTCTCCACAAGGATTTATAAAATACTGAGCCCAGAGCCAAAGAGAGAAATTGACCAAAGGTGAATACAAAGTCCTTTTTCCCTTCCAGGGCAAAATATTCTAAGTTGCCTAAATATTCTCTCGTTCTAACATAATGAACAAAATCATGTCATACTGACAGACACATAATCAACCACTCACCTCCACAAAAGGGAATTAATGCCAAGATTCTGCATATTTATATAAATTCTGAGCAGCATTCTTGATAAAAATAAGTTTTATACCCACAGGAGTGTCCAAGCATGTACCAACTAGAGACACGTTGATCTTTTTCTATTTGCGAACATCTGTGTGACTATGTGTGTGTGTGTATAAAATAGATAAGGGCAAATATAAGATATATATTAAATTTAAAACACACATTTAAAATTCTATACTGATTACCAGCAGCATAAGGAAAATGCCTGTTTAAAATATAGAAAAATAAATTTTCAAAAAGCTACCAAGACCTTACCATTTCCTGATAGGCAGCACTAGAGTATTGCCACCTCTTTTCTCATTGCTTAGTCTGCAGGATTTTCGTGGTGATGTAGGAATTCCTGAAACTTACACTCAATGGGGTTCCTCCCTTTTCCTCATCAGTTGCCTTCCCCGCTGATGGCAGTGATGACAAGATCATTGGGGGCTACAACTGTGAGAAGAACTCCCTCCCCTACCAGGTGTCTCTAAATGATGGCTCGCACTTCTGTGGCGGCTCACTCATCACGGACCAGTGGGTGCTGTCCGCAGCTCACTGCTACAAGCGGTAAGTGACCGGCACTCCCATTTCTACTTGCTTTGTTTAAATCATCCTCCACCCCAATGGATAACCAAGGTACGCTAGAGCTATGCGCCGTGGATAAGCCATGCAGTGCCTGAGAGTTGCAGCAACCCCTCAGGATCCCTGAGATATACTGAGGAGCATTTAGGAGATACCCTTGAAGGTTCTGATGGCTTTGTAATCACATGACTGAAGACATAGAAACCATGACTAATGATGTTCCTCTTGGAATCTGTTAAAGAGTTTGAACTAGTAAATAGTGATATCATTAGGGCTTAACAGGAAAATTGTGGAATGCCACATGAATATTATGAAATGTATCAAACATCTACTGCATTGAAATAAGCCCAATTTATTCTGTTCCCCTAGTATCCAACTGTTACCACTGACACTGTCTCATCTCACTATGAAACTGAGTAGTCACAATCAAAGCACAAGTGGCAGATTCTTCTCAGTGTCTACCAATCAACTTTCATCTCCACTTGCTAAGTAGAAGTTGCTCAGTTCGCATTCCTGAACCTTTTAGTTCTAGTAAGAAGCTGAGATGTGTGTTGACCCTGGCAGGGATAGCGACGCAGGGAACTCTTTAAACCTCCCCTTGCATGGTATTACACAGTGCTAGCTTAAGTTCTCATTGCCTGTACCAGTGAATTGATAAGGAGGATCCCTCTGCTCATGGTTAGGAGGTTGGCATGAGGTGACACAGCTCAAGTTGGATAATAGGAGACTTGGACTCTTTTTAATCAGAAAAACCCAGGTTCGTCTGGGAGAACACAACATCCATGTCGCTGAGGGTGGTGAGCAATTCATTGATGCAGCCAAGATTATCCTTTACCCTGGTTATGATAAAGACACTATTGATAATGACATCATGCTGATTAAACTGAAGACACCAGCCACCATCAATGCACGAGTGGGCACCATCGCCCTGCCAAGATCCTGCCCTGAAGCTGGTGCTCAGTGCCTCGTCTCTGGCTGGGGCAACACCCTGAGCCTCGGTGGTAAGTTATCCCTGCAGTAGGAAGACTGAGTCTGAGCAGGTGAGAAAGTGTTAGTCTAACTTCACACCCAAGGCATGGCTCAAAGAGACAGACTCGCAGATACAGGCAGGGTATGCTGAGGTGAGGAAGAAGCCTCTCTGGATACAGTGCAAGATGTAGCATGAGTGAACTGCTACAGCAGAGGGAAAGTGTTTACCTCAAGTGGGACGAGCAGCTTTCAAAAGACTACAAACAGAGGAAGATATAACTACAACAAAGGTTGCAGTGCTAACAGAAGTGTACATTTGCTAGAGAAAAAGTTTCTGGACTTGACTTCAGTGTCACGTGATGCTAGTGTCACCAAAATAATGACTTAGTGACCAGGACTGCTTGAAGAAGCATTTAGGAGAGGCATAAGCTCTTCAACCATTAGTCATTGACAGATGAAAACAAAGAGTGGAAGTTGTGCGGTAGGGGGACCAAATGACATTTCCAGTGATTCTCTGTGTAATCTCCTTGTCTCACTCTTGTGCTCAACAGTCAAGTTCCCTTCCATCCTGCAGTGTCTGGACGTCCCTGTGCTCTCTGACACTGTTTGCCACAAGGCATACCCAGGTCAGATCACTGGGAATATGTTCTGTGCAGGCTTCCTCGAAGGCAAAAAAGACTCTTGCCAGGTGAGCTGCTCTATATTTCTTGGTTCTCCTTAGTGGCTTCCTCCTGCATCGTATTTTTCCTTTTATGAACCACAGAGGATTTTACATTTGTCCTTGGTACGAATTATATAAAAAAATAGCATTGGGATAAATTATAAATTTTTGTGATAGTCATGATTAAGTGGTAAAAATGATTCACAAAAGTTAATTTTAAACAGTGAATCCAGTTAAGAGTCTGTAGCAGTATATTATGGAAAGGTTCACGTGGGAAAGGGGCAGGGGTCTTTAGGTGGCTGTAAATCTGTCCTGCCCTCTGCTCTAGGCTTAGGAGTAATCAGAAGGACTCTAAGAAAGAAAGAAAAATAAAGTTGTAGCATAGGAAGTTTCCATTTCTGGGAGCACAGAGATTACTTCTCAGAGGAGTTGCAGTCTGTGCAAACAGTCCAAGTATAAAAGAACATCTGGAGTCAAATACAAAAACAAAGAAACAAACAACCTCCCTCAGAAGCCCAGGGGATGTCCTCGGAAGTCCTACTTATCTTTTACTCTTACGCAGAATGATTCCGGTGGTCCCGTGGTTTGCGATGGGCAGCTCCAAGGCATCGTCTCTTGGGGCAAGGGCTGTGCTCTCAGAGGCAAACCTGGTGTCTACGCCAAAGTGTGCAACTACCTTGACTGGATCCATGAGACCATCGCTGCCAACTGAGCACCCTCATTTCTCAGCTTCTGCCATCTGAGTCAGTTTCACTCTCCTTCTGTGCCGAAAATGAATACACGAAAAATAAATGTTTCTCTGCTGCACATCTTTTCCCTCGTGGTTCTTGCTTATTTTTTCATAAACTTTCAAATCACAGTGCAAAGATAGAAATCTGAAGTACTTTATTGGGATATTTGAAAGACTCTTCCACCATCCATCCAATCAAGTGAATAAACCCTTGCTGCTCACCTTCACCACATGGCAAAGCATGTGAGATCGTGAAGACAGCAGCGAGGGGGTCACATTTCCCAGTACTCCAGTCTCCGTCTCTGTAGGCTTCCACCAGTGCCCACACTCTGTAGCTTCCTTTATTGCCTGGTAAGTGTCTGTCTTCCCTGCATAGGTTCTCCTTCCTTCACTTGTCTCAAGAAGGCCTCTGGCCAAGTGGCTTCTCCACCTCTCTGTCGCTGGTTTTCTTTGATTTCCTGTCACAAAGGCTCTGCTCTACCCCCTACCCATAGAACCTGGGAGCAGCTCCAGGCCTGGCAGAGGGGTGGCCCCTTACCTGCTCCAGGTGGCGAGCAGGACCTCATGCTGTCTCTGCCTTTTGCTAATGGCACTGTATACATATATTTGGGATGACTGAAAGCATCACGTGATGTTCCTCTCTCTACAGAAATGGTGGGTGTTGCATGCCATGCAAAGACTTGTGCAGGAGACCCCCATGTTGTGCTCTCCTGAGTAGTGATAAGTAGTGAAGCCTCTCATCTCATCCTTTCCCTGACCTTTACTGTAGCATATTCACTGAGATATGCACAGCTGGCTAATTGAGCCAGCTGTTACTTTAATTAGCTAAAAAGAATGTGATTGAGTCTGGGTGAGAATAACCAACCCCTTCTTCCATGGCCTATAAGATTCCAGGACTATAACATCAGAGAGCATCTTAGTTGAAACCAGGGAACTTAAAGAGTTACATTTTCCAGGCAATAAGGGAAGAAAGTCGTGTACACATCAAGCTATCCACTGTGTTGCTCATTAGAAGCCTCTATACCTACTACAACATTGGTCTCTTTCTTCTTACAGCCAATGACTAGAAAGGCTTTTTTCCATACCACTCTGCAGCAAGGACCATTCACTTCTCTGATTGGTACCAATAAGAGCCATAGGTTTTGGACTTATGGCTTTCTATTCCACAGAAAACATTGGTCATTCCAGAGCTCCTCAACTGCAAAATAATCTCTTTTTCTTTTGCATCCATCTATTATATTGCCAGATGGGAGCCCTGAACCCCCCATGGGGGTTTTGGTAGACTTATACTTCTAAAGTCAGGAAATCATAGATACAAATTATTCACTCATAGCTTCCTAGACTTTTGTGCATTGACTGGCTAACACAGAGATTTCTTTATGATTGGCAAATACTCCATTCTTGTCCTAGAATAATTTTCATTGCTATTTTATCTTTTTTTCTCATTCAAATGAATAAGAAGCAGACAAAAAAGAAGTATTTTTCCCTTATTAGGAGAGCAAGACATTCCTACTAATACTGAAAAGTTAATGTGGATGTATAAATTCAGAATTGCCATCAAACGAAGTATTTAAGTGTGGAAGAACTAGCGTTATCCAAACTCAAGGGTCCAGGGCTCAACAGGGTCTTTAGGGTAAAAGGGCAGAATGAGTCAACTAAGTCCCTCACATTCTTGATTGGCCATTGAGAAATCTGTAGCTGTGTCCTCCACCTCTTTTCCTACACTAGGAAAAGTTCCCACAAGGTGTGTTTGTTCCTCCCTTTCCCATTACCTTCTGGAACAGAGTAAGTGCATGTTTAAATCTACTATTCAGACATCACCCACATGTCAGGGAATTGAGTTCTAAATTTAGATCTGGGAGTTTCCTTTGAAATCACTTTTCTGGCACCTGTGGCCCTGGGTGTCAACCTGGAAGAACAAGTACTCATGCCTAGAAAGTCTTCCTGTGGAAAATCACAGACTTTCATCTTACTCATCTTGCTGAGCCCAGCTTGTGGGGGTATCCAGAAGATGAGTAAACAAATGAGAAGGAATCTCTGGTATGCAGGTTTGGGGGCTCATGTTCAGAATACAAAAATGTTGAGTAAGTATAGACACTGTACTTGTAAAGCTTCACATGCTGAAAACTACAGTGTACTGGGTAGAGTATGTATAATTCTTTTTTTATGTATTTAGTACAGGGGCTACAGGGTCTCACTACACAGATTGGACTTGTAGTGATCCTCCTGTTTTCAGCCTCCCAGTCCTGAAATTACAAGTGTGCACTACCACTCCCAGTCTCAATTGCCATCTCGGCATGCCTCAGGTTCGGGGCTGGCACAGCATGCCAGGGATCAAATCTGGTCCCTGCACCTTCCTAAGCAGGCGTTTTCATCTACTGAGCTCTCTGGCAGGCTCTGGTATATAATATAATCTCAGTTGAAATAAGGCAGGTCTTGGTGACTAGGAGCGACTCAGAACTTCCAAGTACACTGCATGAAGAAGAAAAGAAAGGGAATGAATAGTTAGTATAACAGAAGCGTTTATCTTAGGACAGGCATGGTGGTGTGTGCCTCTAATCCCAGCACTCTGATGAACTGAGGGAGGAAAATGACAAGGTCAGCCCCAGTCTGGGCAACTTAGTGATTCCGTGAGACAGTGCCTCAAACTAAAACATAGAAAGGGCTCAGTGTTTAGCTCAGTGCAATGTCTCTTGGTTCCATTCCAGTATCAAAAAAAGGAAACAAAAAAAAAAGTCCTTAGCCTCATCTCTCAAAGAATTAAGGAATAAATCTGTGTTTCTGGAAGACGTACGAAAGGTCACATCCTGAGTCTCCTCAATACTGAAAGGTGGTTGGTTACTACCCAAGAGGTTTTAACAGCCAATAGGACTCTGTATTTCATGGAAGAAATCCCCTGGGGCTATGTTTTTTCTTTTCTTTTTTTTTTCTTTTTTTTTTTTTTTTTTTTTTTTTTTTTTTTTTTTTTTTTTTTTTTTTTTTTTTTTTTTTTTTTTTTTTTTTTTTTTTTTTTTTTTTTTTTTTTTTTGTCTTTTTGAGACAGGGTCTCTCTATGCAGTTCAGGCCGGCCTTGAGCTCACTTTTGTAGCCCAGGCTGGTCTCGAACTCACACCAATCCTCCTGCCTCAGCCTCGCAAGTGCTGGGATTACAGGCGTGCGCCACCACGCCCGGCTTGGGGCTATGTTTTTTCTAATGGCTTTCCTAATTATAAAGTCACACGTCACTTATTGATAAAAAAATGATACAGCAATGACTATTTCTCCTAGTTTTGTGCATTAAACTGTAATATTAAGGGCCGGCCAAATAGCTAAGTGGATTAAAGTGGCTGTTAGCAGACGTAGGGGCCAGAGATTTGATCAATGAGCCTGCCATGCCAGTCCAACCCCCAGGGCACACTGAGACCCTGAACACCTTGTAGATCCTTCCCTAAAATACACAAAAATAAGTAAACTGTAATATTAAAAATAATGCAGTGTTTCTGGTATAAACCCAGCCCATCTGTACGCATCATTTGAATCTTCTCTTCTAAAATTAAAGTATTGAGAAAATGGGCTGGTGATAAAATTAAAGACTGGTAGTGTGGGGAATCTTGATGACTCAGAGGTACCTCTGATAGTTCTGAACTCACTGGTGAGGTGGGAAGAGTCGCTGCAGTAAAGGGAATGACGTGGAGAGGAATATTTTACTATTTAGTACAATGATTTAAGAAAAATTTTAGTCTAGGTTGAAAAAAAAAAAAATATATATATATATATATATATAACGCTCCTTGCCTCATAGGTCAGAATATTTTCAGGTAATCCCTAAATTTCCTTCCTGTAGCCTTATGGACAGTGTAATGTGTAATACTGGACAAACACAAAAACTTTATTATAAAACCTTTTAAACAAAAGTACCTTTGCACCACATTTCCTGGTCATATGACAGAAGAGGACGTAACCATCTCTTTTCTAGTTAGCCTGTAAAAGCTTAAAGGTGGACTAGCAGCTCCGTTATGGATCCAGCCAACGGGGAGAGCCTAGCTTCTCCCTTTCAGTTCCTGTCCCCACTGATAATGACGAGATTATTGTACACCAGTCAGAAGAACTCCCTCCCCTACCAGCTGTCCCTGAATGATGGCTCCCGCCTCTGTAGGAGCTCCCCTGTCACTGGCCAGCAAATGTTGTCCACAGCTCACTGCCTAAGTGACCTCTATTCAAATTCTTCACAACAAGATCACCTGATCCTCTTGTCCCACCAAAGAAAAATCAGGTAAAAGCTATAGATTTTTCCATGATGGGTGTTATAGCTTGTGTCTAGATGGTCTCTCAAAGCCTTACATAGTCTTAGCCTTTTCAGAGACAGTTGAATCTAGAGCATGCAATTGATTCATGGTTCAGTGCTAGGATTAAGGGTGCTGGCATTAAGGGTGGGTGGCTGTTGGCTCAGCCCACCAATTAAACTGGGACTGCCCTGATCCCAGAGTCTGGATATGATGAAAAGGGCAGAAAGAGCCTGTACCCTCTCTCCCTCTTCCTCTCCCTCTCTCTCTGTCTCCTTATCTCTATCTCTCCCTCCATCTCCCTTTCTCTGTCTCTCTGTCTGTCTCTGTCTACCTGTCTCACTGTCCCTGTCTCTGTCTCTGTCTCTGTTTCTGTCCATCTCTCTTTCTCTCTGTCTCTGTCTGCCTCCCTATCTCTCTTTCTGTCTCTGTCTCTGTCTCTCTCTGTCTCCCTCCCCCTCGCCTCCCTCCCTGTTTTCCTCCACGCTGTTGCTCTCCTTCTCCTCCTATTAATTCTGTTACTGTCTTCTAACATTATGAATTGCTGCCTCTCTGTCACATGCCACTCTACCTTATAGCCAGCAGACCGTGGACTGAAAAGTAGTTGATGGCAACTATTTGGCCCTAGTTTTTAGAGCTGATACAGGAAACTATGGCTTGTGGGGTAATAAAATGAATGCTATTTCTATCACAGTATTAAACATAAGTCTTTAAGATCTCTTAATATTCTCCTGTATCTGTGATTTTTCTCACCCTGACACTCAAGGATCTCAACCCAGGGGCAGGTGCTCTCAGTCACCTCTTCACCTCTCACTTTTTCATAGGGGTTCCTTGGCTCCCATTCCTATACTTTATTATCCTAATATCATGCTGGGCTGTGTCTCAGGGTTAGCAGGGACACAAGTCCAGGGAATGCTGGAACCTGTTCCCTGTGTGGTAGCGCATGACCCTAACTTAAATGTGCATTGTCTGCATGAGTGAGTGCTCGAGGAGGGTTCAGTGTACCTATGCTCACAACTGGAGACTGGAAAGGGAGACAAAGCTCAAGTCAGCTACCTAAGAAATGTCGAGTCCTTAAATCCAGCCAACTCCTGATTTCTCTGGAAGAACACAACACTCTTACCAGTGAGGCTAATGAACAATTCACCGATGCAGCAAAGAGCACCCATCATTCCAAATATAATAAGAACATTGATGATAGTGACATTATGCTGATTAAACTGAAGTCACCCGCCACCATCAGTGCTCCAGTGGGCGCTGTCGCTCTGCCAAGATGCTGCCATTCAGCTGGTGTTCAGTGCCTCGTGTCTGGCAGGGGCAGCAGCCTGAGTAATGACTGTCAGTGTCTCCTGCAGTACAAAGACCATGTCTGAGAACGCCACATGTGAAAGGCACTTTCAGAGTCAGTTGGCCCAACCTCTCACCCAAGCCAAGACTCCAGAGTCTCACTTTGGATATGAGCACTCTTAGAAAGTGAGGAACACTTCTTTTCAGAAACAAGGCCAAGCCGGGTGTGGTGGTGCATGCCTGTAATCCCAGCACTCAGGAGGCTGAGGCAGGAGTATCGGTGCGAGTTCGAGACCAGCCTGGGCTACAAAAGTGAGCTCAAGGCCAGCCTGAACTGCATAGTGAGACCCTGTCTCAAAAAAAAAAAAAAAAGAAACAAGGCCAAAGACACAGCACAAATACATTATTAAAAGAATGCCAATGTATGTTTTGGATGTGTAATGAACTACAATTATAATTCTACTTCTAGAAGTACGATGTTGAGAGAACCCGAAACAGGAGACAGCAAAAAGTTCCCTTGTCCTCTTATCCCCTCCACATCTGTGTCTAGATCCCTGTCCATTGCCAAAAGATCTATCTCACTCTTTCCTTCTATCTTTAAAAAAAAAAAAGTTCTGCCATTCTTTGGGTTTCTTCAACAAGAGAAGTCATGCGATATTGAAGCTTATGGCGTTTTCAGGCTAATTCTTTTCACCCGTTCTATAGTGTTTTCTTAGCTGACTGCAGTCTCTTCAGGCTCCCAATGAATACTACGTTCAGATTTGCTGATTCACTTACATTTGGCATGCCTGGCGCACCATCATAGCAAGGGGAATTACATTTATTTCAGTCTGCAATACCCATGACCTCCCTTGCACTCTCCTCTCCTGGTAGCCATGAGGAAGTTGTTCTCGGAGTCACTATCAATAACAAATCTGCAGCTACTCTTGCCTTTTATCTAAAATAGTGTAGAATTGGCACATATCCTTTAGCAAGCTTTACTTTGGCTCTAGATTATATACCACCTCATGCAATGTAAATGCTATACAAATAGCATACCTTATTATATACAAAACGGTGACAACAAATGTAAGTTTATGCACATTGAATACAGATGAAAATTTTAAAATTAAAGGTTGAAATCCAGGGTGCCAGATACGTATAGGTTCTGAGAACTGACTACTTTTAGTTAGCTGAATTAAGATAGTTACTAAGAGAAAAAGGAGTGGCTTCTTAATAATCTACACTGGAGTAATCAAATATTTTTATTACTGCATTATCTCCTGATTTCCAGAAAAATCAGAAAAAATGCAAGTCACCACTTCTAGAGGATGGAATAAATACATATCGTATATCTTTCAATAGGGAAAACGTAGATATTCTACTCATTTATTCAAGTTCTCATCAAATACTATTTGAGGGCCTATGATATTGCTAGCTGTGTCTTACTTAAAAGGATATGGCAGTGAAACAGTAGTGCCTTCATAATGAACACCATCTTCTTGCACTCAGCCTGTAATCCCAGCACTTGGGAGGCCGAAGCAGGAGCATCGGTGCAAGTTCGAGACCAGTCTGGGGGCTACAAAAGTGAGCTCTAGACCAGCCTGAGCTGCAGAGCGAGACCCTGTCTCAAAAAAAAGACAAAAAAAAAAAAATGCGGCACATAGGCTATCTGCTCCAGGAGGGCGTAGTGCCCCCATAATCCCAGCAGTACTGAGACTCATGATCTCAGCCTTGTTTGTTTGTTTGTTTGATTGTTTATTTGTTTGTTTTGCAGGACCAGAGTTTGAACTCATGACCTTGCACTTGCCAGGCAGGCACTTGTGCCACGGAGCTATCTCCCCAGCCCACAGAATCTCAGTCTTGATCATGACTTAAACACTAGAAGTCCTCACCCCTGGGCTACATGAGGCTTTAGGAGATAACAAGACACAAACCATAATAATATTATTTTAAAGCTTTGCATATTAAAGAAATGGAATCTCATAAGGTTTAGAGCACTTGAGATCCTGTAGATATCATGTTTCCGATGCATAATTAAATAGTATAGGAACTGAGCTTGCATGTAAATTTTAGATATAAGGATGTTATATTTTGGTGTCTTGTAACTGACTGCTTCGTTGCTCTGACAAAGGCCAGTTCAGGTCTGTTTTGAATTTGTTGTCTCTAAAAGCTGCGAGGGTTAACTTGCTATTTATTACTACCAATCTCTGAGGGATGGGCAGAATGTTATAAGGCTATCTTAGAGTGGAGTCCATTTGGAAGGAGCAGCAGTGTGGAGAGGTGGGTTTCATTCACTTCCTGCAGAACTGTGAGTTTCTCCAGGCTGAAGATCAGAGTGTGATGGTTCTGATCTTAGCTCAGAACTGAAGAAAGAAAAACAGAATTGGAGGAGGCTTGTGTGTGGTCTTGTCAGCAGGTGGAAGCAGAGGGAGAAAAGCTCTGCTTTGACCAAAGGCCCAGAAGGGAGGAGTGAGAAGAAAGAATACGGAAAAAGTCAGATCCAGCTTTTGTGGGAAAAGTGGTTCTTTGGGGCTATTATTTTCTCCACAAAGGAGGCAGGTATTAGCCCTCACTATTTTCTGGGTTCACACAGTTCAGGAAAGCTCAGCCTTATCACATGGAATCGGAGGCTTCATTCTGAGCCCCATCTTGGCCACAATCTGTCCTCCAGACCAAACTTCTTTATCAGTAAGGTGAAGAGAAAGCTTAAGGAAAGGAAAATAAAATAAATGTCAATGATTTCTTAAAGCGATTTCAATATTCTAATGTTCTGTGGGTCTCTGAAGGTAGCACAGAGGAGGACAGCGACAGGGGAGAGGGGGAGATTTAAAGTCACAAAGGAAGGAGGGGACCTCAAAGTAAAACGACATCACAAACAGGAAGGCAGCAGGCAGCAGATGCATACGGCTTCTGGAGAGGACTCCGGGGTCAGAGCCGAGCAGCCAGGGTCTTGGCTCCGCCTCGTCCTTCGTCCTGGCTACACCATAGTCAGCATCCAGCGATACTCTTATCCAATTTAGCCTTGCTAAGGACTAACTCGAAGACCACTGCGGGACCCTGGGTTTTCTCCTCACTCCACTGCAATCTTCTCCCTGCCTCAAAGCTGCTCTTGTCACGGGCCCTGGACTCCATCCTGAGACCATGGACAGCTTGAGCCATTTGTCTGTCCCAGCGAGATCACAGACAGCCGTGAAGGGCTATCTGGTCTTCGTTTTCATGACCACTGCTGGTAAGAGTCTGGGACCTGGTTTCTCGCTAGGGTGAGACCCAGGGCAGTCTGCGAGGGATTGGGAAGAGAAGCAGCTGGCTCGAAGCAGAGACTAGGAAGTGCTGGGGGTGGGGAATTGCAGCCAAGTAGTTCACCACGGAACAAGGAAATGAAAAGGTCCACTCTGGGCACACAGTTCATCTTGTCCCCGCGCTCTCTGAAACCTGGGAGGCTTGGGAGCTAGGAGGTTGTCTTTGTGTTCCTCAAGCCCCAAGCTAGTGATTTACTAGACTTCGCTTCATTGTATAGCAAGCAACCCCTCTCTTTCCCTGGACAGATGGTTATTAGCAGAGTGTGCCTGGGAAGAGGCTACAGGCTTCGCAGGGCTTCCAGAAGTCCCGAGCTACCCCCACCTCGCCCCCTTTTTTTAACTACCAAAGTTAGGCAGTGTTTTATCTCTACCCCATTATGGTAAAAGGTAATTTTTGAAATATAACACAGGGCTGGGGAGATACCTCAGTGGCCCAAGCGCCTGACTGGCAAGTGCAAGGATCTGGATTTGATGTCGGCCCTGAAACCCGGCATAGTTGTGCACACCTGTAATCCCAGTACTGAGGAGACTGAGACAGGAGGATCACTACGATTCTGAGTTGTGTAGCAAGACCTTGTATCAGATAAATAAATAAGTAAATAAATAGGTACAATTTTTTTAAAATTTAAAAATAATGCATTTAAAGTGTCAATATAGGGGCCAGGGAGACAACGCAGTAGAATAGACCGGCGCTTGCCTGGAAATCTCAGGGTCCTGAGTTCAATCCCCTGTACCACAAAAAAAAAAAAAAAACAGGATGTCTCATTTGTTAGGGGCCCGGGAAATAGCTCAGTAGAATAAGTGCTAGCCTGGCAAGTGCAGAGTCCTGAGTTCAATCCCAGGTACTGAAATAAATGAATAAATAAATAAGAATAAAGTGTCAACTTCTTTTATCATTTTTGAAGTATGTAGCACTGCCAGTCAGAGCTTCTTATTTGTCATTGGACCTGAGTGAAATAATTCCATCTCAAGCAAAAATACATCCTAATCTCTTAAATTGTTGCCCTTGATTACCATTCGTGATTTTCTTACTTTAAGCAGTGGGATTTTAACATTATCTTTAGAAACCTCCAGTGACAAAAACGACCCTAGCCACTTCTATCCTAACCAGTTCTAGCCTCTTTGTCTTTTTGCTAACTATGACCTCTCTCCTGTCCAGGTGTCGCTCTAGGACAGCCGCACGCAAAGGTGAGAGGACTAGAGGAGAAGCCCGTTCCTTACCTGGCCTACTTGCAGGCCAGCCCAGAGCCCTGTATGGGGGCGCTCATTCACCCCGAGTGGATCTTGACAGCTGCTCACTGTTCTCTACCGTAAGTGAGGGGCCCCCTGACCCGGGTAGCTCAGAGGGATCCGATGCAAATGAAGTATGCCTGGTGCAGTGTTCCAGGGAGTTCTCAGTGGAACTGGAAGGCTTTTCTGCTAGAGAATAGAATACACATTTGAATGTCTTAACTGGAGATCGATAGGTGCCCAAAGACTTCAATGGCAAGTCAATACTATTCATTTATCAACAAATATCAAAATTTGCTATATATATATTTAATAAATTTTGACAGTGTAGCCACTATAGCTGGGGCTGTTTAATGCACTGAGAAAACTGTGAGCTTGTAGGACAGAAATAAGGTTTCCTGGGCTAGCCAGATAGCTCAGCAAACTAAAGTGGTGCTTAAGCAAAGCAGTGACCAGGGCTAGATTCCCAGTGTGCCATGCTGGCCCCACACCCAGGGCATACTGAGATGGTGATTGTGACTGGGCATGGTGGTGTGTGCCTATGATCCCAGCACTTGGGAGTCTGAAAACAAGGATCACTAGGAGTTGGATCTGAGTAGAGAGACACTGTAGACCTCATACTAAATGCATTAAGAAAGACAGAAGGAAGGAAGGAAGGAAGGAAGGAAGGAAGGAAGGAAGGAAGGAAGGAAGGACAAAAGAAAGAAAGAAAGAAAGAAAGAAAAGGAAGGAAGGAAGGAAGGAAGGAAGGGGGAGGGGGAGAGAAGGAGGGAGGGGGACAGAAGGAGGGAGGGAGAGACAGAAGGAAGGAAGGAAGAAAAGAAGAAAAGAAAAAGTTTCCCTATGGAGCATACATTCTGAGAGCACATGGCCCAGAATAAAGCATAAAACAGAACAGTACATAGTGTTTATGTGAACAATATACAAAGTTCTAGTGCTAGCCTTCTCCAAAGACATGAAAGAAGCCAGAAAAGAAGGAGGCAGTGCACTGAGCAAAACCTAGGGGATAGTTCAGGCCCAGGGAAAATTGCTCATGTATTCTCTGATATGACAAAATATTAGAATATTTGCTGAACTGAGAAATGACTATTGATAGAGTGTAATGAATGAGGGCAGCTACATAGGATAAAATTAAAGAGCTATTCAGAGGCCACGCCATGCCAGTCGCAGGAGAACAGGCCCACTGTGCGACACAATGCCTGCCGTACCAATCAGTGTTGCTGTCAGGTGCTAGAAGTGGTTGTCTAAGAAGCGAGAGTCCTGCTCAGAGTTCCAGGAGTACACAGGCCCACTTCAAACCCAGATTCTCAGCCCTCTGGTTGTTCAAGGCAGTGTAGGCAGCACAGGTCAGTGCTTGTTTCCTGCATGAGGAAGAACACGTCGGACAGAAAGGCAGTTCTCGTTCTCCTATAACTGGAGCTGGGAGAGGAGATATTCTTTCCGTTGTCCCTATGTAGTACATGACCTTTAGCAGGGAATGGCTTTAGGGTCTGCTGCATGGCTGTACTCCTGGGGATGGAGGTGGACACTGTGAATTTGCCTAGTGGAGAAAAGGAGAAAAGACAGCTGGGAACCCTGACAGCGAGCAATATTTTGTAAGCCTGTGATCCATGAGAACAGCAAATGACCATTGCGGTCATAAGGGCCTGTGGGGGGCATCGGATGGCCAACCATGACCAGAAATGGTGTTCTGTACTTTCTCACGGGCTGCTGGAGACTATGGACAAAGTTCTAGCCAGGTGGATTATGGTACCATCTTTATTTCCTCTCTGCTAACTCAGATTGTCCCAATCTTATCAAGAATGGATGCTGTGGGGTACGTGTTAGATATCCAACACCATGTCAGATTTTGTGTAATTCAGCAGTCCTAGGAATTCTTACTTTACAGACAGAATAAAGTCGCTTCGGTTTTTAGGTTAATAAATGAGACAACATTTCTCAAAGTATGGCATTTTGTAACTCTGTTCTTTTCCCATCTTCTCACTTTCTTCCAAAGTAAGGAAATCCATTTGGGAGTTAATCACCCTAGCATCAAAAGTAAGAAAGAGCAGCTGCGGAATTACTCACTGGCCATGGCGCACCCTGAATTTGATAAGAAGACCCTGAAAAATGACCTCATGCTGATAAAACTCTCCAGGGATGCTGGCATCAACAACCAATATGTAGGAACTATAGCCATCGCCATGGAACCTATATCACTTAATGACACTTGCTTTATTCCAGCCTGGACCTGGAAGGACTATAAAAATTGTAAGTGTTTGAGAACTCTGTATATTTGAGCTGGGGACATCGGATGTACAGAGGGAATGTGGCGACCTCTACTTTCTAGAAGGAGAAGCTGTGAGGTGACGCCCTTGATCTAGAGCAATGGCTGCTTGTACCTTACCCTGCCAAGACTGCAGTCAAAAAGAACAGTGAAGACCACGGATACAAGGCAGCTAATTGGGCAGCAACAGATAGAACAGGCAGCAGTTATTGCATCTAGAATATTCCAGACCAAGTTCAGGGGAACTGAGTTTTGAGACAAAGGTGAGGAAACTGGGGCTGTCCCCTCACAAAGACAGTACAGAGGAAGGGGATCTTCTCAGTGAGAAAACCCGCCATGCACTTAATGAAAGAGCAGAAGAGCAGTAAGGAAAAGAAAAGTGGAGCCTAGGCCATGAAGCATAGTGATTCAGTGTTCCAGTGTGTGCTGAGAGATAAGATCATTGGGGAAGATGCTTGTATATCACCAAAGCTAGTTCCCTAAGGAGACCTACTGTTACGCCCACTGTTATCTCTGAGAGTCCCCTATAAGAGATGGAGACATAAATAGTTCAAAAAACATTTGGTTAGTGTGACATACTGCTGCTAACTTTGGACAGACATATTTCCAGGTGTTAGGGTTTGTGTCTAGCTTTCCCCCCAAAGCCTCATGCAATCATGGGGTGGACTTCTACAGTTTGAGATTAACTCATGAACCCCTGGAATTATAGATGTGAATGCTGCTGGGATTATGGGTGTAAATCCTACTCCCTGCCTGGGGCAGATAGCCTGGATGCAGCTGAAGAGAGACAGACTTGCTCTCTGTAGCCATTGTTCCTGTCGCTCCTCCCTTTGCTCTTTAATGTTTTCCACTGCTGTGAGCTGCTACCCTCTGCCATGTGCCGCTGTGCCTTGGAGCCAGTTGAGTACTGACTGAAATCTCCAGTAACTGTGAGCCAAATAAACCTTTCCTTCCTTCACTTAGAGTGTTGGGTATTTGTCCCAGCAATGAGAGAAGAGTAACTGAGACACCAGGAAAAATAGCTACCATCTATGTGATAAATATATGTGTGCTCAAACTAGCATAAGCAGAGAGAGCTGGTGTCTGCAGGAGTCTGTCTTCTCAAAGATCCTCTGTGAAAAACATGTTATGCAATTGTTGGTTCCTGTTGTGTCTTATGTATGGGACTGCCGATGATAAATTATGTTTTCTTTAGGTATTGTAAGAACCTGTTTAATTAGACTTAAACTCTGCTTCTAGTGACTAGAGAATCACTTAGCTTATCTGTAAAAGTAAAACATATTTATAAAAGCAGCACTAAAACCGTACATATGTACTGGTGGCATAGATGGGTGGTAGAATGCCTGCCTACAACTTTGTGCAAGATCCTGGGTTTGGTCCCCAGCAGAAAAAAAAAGAGGAAGGGAGGAAGGAAGGAAGGAAGGAAGGAAGGAAGGAAGGAAGGAAGGAAGGAAGGAAGGAAAGAAGGAGGCAAGGATGTAAGGGAGGAAGGGAGGGAGGGACACAGGAGGGAGGGAGGGAAAGAAAAAAGGAAAAAGAAAGGGAGAGGGTGAGAGAGAGAAAAAAAGGAAGGAAATTTTCATATTCTTAGTATGCTACAAATCCTTATTTGAGTTTAAATTCAAAGTACTGAGCCTAGATATGTAAGAGAATGTACTTTCTTGTTTTATTTTTGGGGGGAAAATTTCTTTTCTTTTTTGAACAAGAATAGAACTCGAAACTTGGCATTTGCCAGGCAAGCACTTGTGCCGCTGGGCTGTATCCCCAACTGGAAATGTATTTTCTGAGCAAATTGCAGCTTGTCTGATTTTTGTCCTCGACTTTTTAAGTTTTACTCAAAGTAACTGCACCACATTTAGTTGGAGACAAATGCTGTATGAAGACAGGGCCATGGAGGCTTCATAATGCCCAATTATACCTTTGTAAAATTTCTTGTATAGGGCTGCTAACATATATCAAGAATTCCTTATTTCCAGTATTTTAGACTGCTTTTACCTCAATTCTGAAATGTTTTTCAATTTGATTTTCACAAGAACGTAAAACATCACCGCTCTCTTTATTTTTCAACCTGGAGCTTTCTGATCTCTTCTGCTTTGTGGATTTTATTGAATCAGAAAAATCTGCTCTTGAATGCCACTGGGCTGGCCTGAATCCATTTCTATTTCATTCTTTCTTTCCTTCTTCCTTGCTCCTCTGTACCAAAGATTAAAATGACATAATTCCTTGATAACAGTCCCTGCATTCTGAAAGAGATTATAACCCCTTAGGCAATATACATATACATATATATATATATATATATATATATATATGTATTTCTAAATAATCAATTGCTAATTTCTAAGTAATCTCTTTACTATCATGCACTACACAATGATGTTTCAGTCAATGATAATATAACAATGGTTTATAGTATTATAATGGAGCTAAAAATTCCTATTGCCTAGTATTTGTTCCATACCTATTCAATTTTCAAGATACCCTTGTATACGCAGGTACTTAAAACCAGGCTAAGTCATTCATTATAGTAGCTTGTTACATAGATAGATAACACAGGAACAAAAGGCTGTCATACAGCCTGTATACAGGCTATACCATTTAGATTAGATAAGTACCTTTTGAGAAATTTATGCTGCCACAAAATAACCTAACACTGTATTTCACAGAGTAGAAACCCAGGGGCCCAACAGATGGCGCAGGGGTCTAAAGCACCTCCTTAGGCAAGCTTAGGCAAAGCACAGGTTCCATGGTTCACTGCCCAGCACCACATGTTGTATCAGCCCTGCTAAGCCGGAAAAGAAAGAAGAAAGAAAGAAAGAAAGAAAGAAAGAAAGAAAGAAAGAAAGGAAGGAAGGAAGGAAGGAAGGAAGGAAGGAAGGAAGGAAGGAAGGAAGGAAGGAAGGAAGGAAGGGTGAGGGGGAGAGAAGGAGGGAGGGGGAGAGAAGGAGGGAGGGGGAGAAAAGGAGGGAGGGAGGGAGAGAAGGAAGGAGGGAGGGAGAGAAGGAAGGAAGGAAGGAAGGAAGGAAGGAAGGAAGGAAGGTGATACCCAACATGGATGAATGACTATAATTTAAAAAGAGATTTTATACATAGTAAAAGTAGTTTCTCTCTGTCTCCAGTCTTCCCATGGCAATGCATGATGCTCACAGAGGTGCTTCTAATCATAAATTATGCATGGTAGAGAGCAAAAATACTATAGAACACTACAGATCTGGTGATTTTTAACTAGGTACCCTAAAAAGGACAACACTTATGACCTGCATTGAATATTCTCAGAGGAAGGGCTGGCCAAATAGCTCAGTGGGTTAAAGTGCCTGCAAGCAGTTGCAGGGGCCTGGGGTTTCATCCCCAGGCCTACTGTCCCTGCCCCCACCCCCCGAAGTGCGCTCAGACAGTGATTGAGACTGGGCATGGTAGCGCCTATAATCCCAGCTCTTGGGAGGCTGTAAACAGGTGGATCACTATGAGTCTGACCTAGTAGGCCCTGAACACCCTGTAGATCCTTCCCTAAAATACAATAAAAAGAAAAAAGAACATTCTGAGAGGAAAACTAATTTAAAAAATAGAAGCTGACCACTAAATCACTTGCGACAAGGGGAATAACTCCAGAGTTTGTCTTCTGTTACTCACAGACACCGACCCTGATATCCTGACATGGATAAACCAGCATGCTCTTCCATCCCGTTACTGCCTGGATATACTTCTGAAACAAGAGCAAAGAACCTCAATGAACATCATGTGTGTAGGACAACCTCAAATTGCCCTATCTAAAATTAAGGTATCTTCCCCTCTTCCATAGACAAGAATAGTGTGGGGTCCACTGGGAGGGAGCAGTGAATGATGGGAAATCAAACGCTCCTCCACTGAGGAAAGCAGAGAGAGCTAAAGTCCCTCCCCCAGCCTCCTCAGATGCACTTCTTTCCCCTCTTTCCAGCTAAGGGTAGGCAATACCTGGGATGGCCCATCTGTCCTCTCTCCACCTGCACTGAGGTTGGGGTCAAGCTTACATCAGGAAGGTAAAGCCAGTGTAGATGTTCAGAAAGGGTTGTCAGCTTTCCCCTAAAACAAGCCCATTCCCTTGGAAGATTTCACTGCTGGAAGGTAGCTTTTCTCAGAATTTTACTCTTGTTCTGTGCAAGAAGAGCCACACTGACTTCCTTTTTCCTCCCCTGGGCAGGAAGTCTCAGCAGCTCCAGCCATCTGCAATGGGAGAGTGCAAGGAATCTTGGCCTGGACTGAAGGAGCTATCACCCTGGGAAGTGAAGGATTCTTCACAGAGGTTCACCCTTATGCCAGATGGATTATGAAAATCATGAACACCTACTGAGATGCCCCCCAATATAATGTCTGCCTCATTTCTATACTGGATTCACACTTCTCTTCATCTTCTTATTCCGAAGCAAAATTCAAAGTGGTGAAAACATCCAATAAAAAAAGACACTCAAACATTTATGCCTCCTGCTTTATTTAACATGCAAACTTGGAGAATGGCGAGAAGTTTGGCTTCATTTCCACTAGTTATTGATCCACTCAGAAATTGCTGAGCCTATACATGGATACAGAATGACCTACATCATCACTGATCCAATTCTAAAACCATGTGACAATTGTCATAAAGCTCTAACAGAGCACAAAATTCTCTACTCTGTTGGTGGAGTTGGAGAAGGAATCCTGAAGGAAGAAGCCAGTCAGGGGAGGACATTATAAAACTGAGAAAAGAATTGATTAAAAGCCAGGAAGAAAGTTTCACATGTCCTGGAGAGAATATATGAAAATATGTAAGGAGTGGCTGTAGAAAATCAATTGTGGAGAATGAGAAAGAGTGGGATAAAGATTTCATTATGTGCTGACCTCTGCAGCGCAGGGATATTGGGGTCTCTTGCCTGTCTTCTCTCTGTGCCTACAGACTTTATTAAAGTGCTCAACAGGGCATTTCTTACAATGCATGCATGCACATGTGTGTGTGTGTGTGTGTGTATGTGTGGTGTGCTCATACGCGTGCACACGTGCGAGCATGGACATAGGTGGTACTGGACATTGAATCCAGGGCCTTCACACCGCATTACATCCCAGGCCTCTTTTTTTTTAAATTTTTGATTGTATGTCTTGCTACATTGCCTAGCCTGGGGTCAAACTCGCCATTCATCCCTCAGCAGAACATGATAGCCACGTGCCACCACGCCCCACTGCTACAAGTCTTGCATGATGTCTTCAGCCTTTCCCTAGCGGATCAGTTGCATAATTCTCCAGAGCAGCCACTTCAGAGCTGCTCTCTCCTCAGACTCCCAACTCTCACTTGAGGCCTCTGCTTTGTGAACAGGAGCAGATCTGTCTGGGGCAGCCTGGCGTCGTCAAACCTGCAGCCTTCCTTAGTCTGGTGTTTAGTTCTTCCTCCCCTGTGCTTCCTCCTACAGCAGAAGAGTGGCCCTGTTACCTCCAGACTTTGTCCCCATCTGAGATAAGGAGTCCATCTCCCCAACTTCCTCGTGGACTTGATTCCTTCTGTATTTCTCTTTCCTTTGGCTTGAATGTGTCTATTTATGCATATATTTAACATATTCATACATATTTATGAATTCTATGTTACATATATATGATGTGTAACAATCAAATCAGGGTACTTCGCATCTCAGTCTCCTAGGACTTTTATCAATTTCTACATATTGGGAAATTTGGGCCTCTGCCTTTCTGGCTATTTTGAACTACTATATATACTATATGCTATAGATTTAGCTACCCCACTGAGCTGTGGAGCTCTAGCACTGATTTCTCCTATGCAGCTGTATTTTGGCACCTGTTATCCAACTTTTCCAATATGTTGGCTTTGCTCAGCTTTAACTGAAGAAAACCAACTTCCCACTGTGGCGTGTCGCACCTTAATTTATATGATAGCCATTCCCTTGACCACTGGAACACGTATATTTAATAAAGTCCCAGCATGCCACTTGTACTTCGTTGGCTTTCTATTGCTGTATAAAAATCTTTACCACAGATATAATGGCTTAAAGTACATAAATGAGTTCTTTATCTATTCCCAATGTTACTCCTGTCTGAGGAATTTGGTTGGCTATCTCTTCACTATGCCAGCTGTTTCCTTTACTCACCAGAAGCTTTTTAATTTGATGTGAGCTCATTTGTCAGTTCTTAGTATTACTTCTTACACTATTAGAGTTCTGTCTGGAGGACATGCTTATGCTCATATCTTCAAAAGTTTTACTTATTTCATCTTCTAGCACATTAAATGTTGTAGTTTGGGCTTGTAGAGATATCTGATCCATTTTGGTTTTTGTTAAGTACCTGGGGAGATATATGGTTCTAGATAGACTAAATCTTCTGCATATGGAGATCAGATTTTTCCCAGCACCATTTATATTAAACAGGTTGTCTGCTCTGTAGTGTGTAAAGAAATACCTGTGTGTACCTCCGGTTGTTTAGGGGTGCTCTGTTCTGTTCTGTTGACCTGCCATGCCTTTTTTGGGCCGCCCCCATACTGCTTTAATCACTATAGCTTTACAGTATAACTTCAAGTCTGGGATTGTTGTGCTGCTAGATTTACTTTTGTTACCAGGGACTGCTTTACTTTTTTTTTTTTTTTTTTCTTTTTGAGACAGGGTCTCACTATGCAGTTCAGACTGGCCTTGAGCTCACATTTGTAGCACAGGCTGGTCTCTAACTCACACTGATCCTCCTGTCTCAGCCTCCTGAGTGCTGGGATTACAGGCGTGAGCCACCACGCCCGGCAGGGACTGCTTTACTTTAAACATTCATGTCTGGGTTTATTTGTGGGCATAAATTTTCAACTAATTTGGGTAAATATCAGTGTTACTAGTGGATCACTTGATAAGGCTATGCTTAGCTTAGAAAACTCTAAACTTTCTAAAAGTGCACCAGCAATTTGCATTGCCATCAGCACTCGATGTGCATGCTTACCAACACCTGTCATCCTCAATATGCTCAATTCTCAGCCATTCTACCATATGGATTGCAATATCTCATTATTACTTAATTTATATCTCCCTAGTGGTCTATTATTTGACGGTGTTTTCACTCCTTGTTTTCCATGTTGTACATTCAACTTCCCTGGTGATTTGGACAGATTTGTGTCCCCGCTACTACAAAATTTAAATATTGAAGGCCTCAGTTCTACTGTGACTATATTCAAAGATAGAGTTTGAATACAGAGCTGGAGATATAACTTGGCCATCTAAGCACCTGCCTGGCAAGCCCAAGGACCTGAGTTTGATCCCCGGTACTGCATGTTGTGCAGTTCCCAGGACCCCAGGTATGCCAGCACCCAAAACTGGGCATGGTTTACATGCCCGTAATCCCAGAGCTGGGGAAGCGGAGACAGGAGGATCACTATGAGTCTGAGCTGCACAGTGAGTGCCAGCGAAACAAACAAACAAATAAATAAATAAATAAATAAATAAATAAATAAATTTAGTTCTGAAAAGATAAATTTTCTTAGTAATTAGGGTTACAGGAGGTTAAAAGAGCATGACCCTGATCTGATTGGGCCAGTGACCTTAAAAGGATGAAGACCCAAGATCTGGCTCTCCTTTGTCCCTCACAAAGACGGAGGAAAGGTCAGGGGAACCAGCCAGGAGAAGGTGACCGTTGCAAGCCAGAGAGACAGCCGCTGTCAGAAGTCAGATTGTCAGTGCCTGCCACAAGGGCTTTCAGGCTCCGGAATGGCGAGAAGGTAGTTTGTGTCTAAGGTGCCCAGGCTGCATGATCTTACTGCTGCAGCCCTAACAGACCAACACATCTGACAAGGTGTCTGCCCAGATTTGGACCCATTTTTAAATGAGTTGCTTTCATATTATTGAGTTTCACCATTTCCTTATATATTTTGGGCACAAATTAGTATTTAGCAGACATGTGTTTTGCAAACGTTTTTATGCAGTGGGTGACATTCCTCAGCGTTGGGCCTGAATCCTTGAGGTTGTAACCATTCACCTAAGGACGTGTTCTTCCACCACTTATTCCACCATCTGTGAGCTCTGGGAAGGCAGAAATACAGCAGCAGACACAGATTTTACCACAAATGAGGCACCTACAGCATAAATCACTGGCTTGCTGATCGGATGGATAAATAAGCAAATGAAGAATGAGCAGAAGCAAAAGACTGAAATGTCTCAAAGAGGAGTTCAGTGTCAGGAAGAGGGAGGGCTATCTGTCCCAGAGGGCTGGACATGTCTCCCTGGAGACAATGACAGTGTCACAGAAAAGGAAGCCAGCATCACAGAGATGGGAGGAGGCCCAGGTCTTCATATAGCTTGGAGGGCGCCTCCGTGCAGAGCTCACAGATGAGAAGGCTGTGGGCACCTCAGCTTCACTCTGCACAGGCACTTTCTTCCATGAAAAGGCAGGTGAAATCCTCCTTCCAGAGCAGGTTCCTGTGTTGGGGTCAGGTCAAGGAGTTCAATTCTTTTTACTACCATAGCGGACACCAACCCTACTCTGAGGGGTGGGTGCCATTTCATTTTTGTGAAGTAGATCCACCCACCAAAAGAACTTGAATAACCCTTTTCTCCCAATCCTAGAGCTTTGTCCTGCTTTATCTTAATCTTCCTCCCCTTTATGCTTCCAGAATCTATAAGCTGAAACTCCTCCTGTGAAAAGCCTTTCTATGTCATCATGAAGTTCCTTCTCCTCTGTACTTTCTTAAGCCTGCCTGGTGAGTACCCCTACTTTTCTCTGTTTATTTGCTAAGGAGAAATCCTGGAGAAAGTATAAAATGTGACTCAAGACAGGAGGCGCCTTTATAGATTTCAAGCAGAGGACAGGTTACCTGACCTGTATCATCACCATTGCCATTCCCAGCGAGGCTCCCCTTGGACAGTGCATGCCTATGTCACTGTCACTGATTGTGACCTTCAGGGAAGACACGTAGGGTGACACCTTCATACAGCCCCACCTCTAAAGCAATTTATGTAAGAGAGCAGAGCTCTTCCCACATCCTGGAGCTCTCTCCATCATTTCCAGAAACACTCTCTGCCAATGTCCCTTCTCCTACTGGGTGTCAACCATGCTGGCCAACCAGGGCTGTTTTAAAATAGGACTTAGCAACCTTGAGGGGCTAGGGCCAAAATATTGGCTAGCCTTGTAGCCTTTCTTTTCCCCTAATCTTTAGGTCTTCAAACGTAAGTTTTTGACCCTCCAGAAGAGAAGCTTAGTTATATTATTACCCTATAACATAGGCACTTCAGGTTAACATCATTATCTTTCTGACTATCAAATGCCTTAGGCTTAACATGGAACTGGTATTTTCCACCAATAATTGATATTCTAATAAATCCCTATAGAATGTGGTTTTAAAAAAACAATTGCACATTTTTACACAGATATTTAGGAATCTAACCATATACAAAATTATAGCAGGTCAATCCCATGGGATTTTTTTCTAGTCTGTTATTCCCTTTTGCTATCTTTTTATTAAAAACAAACGTTTACTTGAGAGAGAGTATAGCACTAGTTGATATGACATTAGAAGCAGTACATATTTAGAAGACCGGAAGGATAGGTATTTCAAGCATGGGTTTAGTATTACACATTGCTATCTGCAGTGTAGTTGCTTAGTTCACATATATCAGCATATATAGTTAGTTGAGGGCCTGGCGGGATGGCTCCGTGGTCTAAAGCACCTGCTTGGGAAAGCTTGGGCGGCTTCAGGGACCGCGGTTCAATCCCCGGCACCACATGCTGCGCCAGCCCTGCCCTCGGGACAGGCTGAGCCGGCCATAAAAATGAGTGAATAAACAAACAAAGGTTCTGAAACAAGAATAAATAAATAAATATAGTTAGTTGAGGTGAGAATCCTACCAATTAACCATTGCTTTCAAAAACCTGTTGGAGATTCTTAGGACCATTGTCTTAACCATTTTGTGTACATAAATGTATGGCTTTGCCCCTGCCATATTTCCTAACTTTTCTTCTTGCTCTCTCTTCATTGTTTAATCCTTAAGTTTTCATTTTTCATTTAATTGTGTTGTACCTTTCCATTTTTATTTATTCTTTTGTGTTCTTCTTTTGAGTTCCTGCACTAAGGAGACTATACGATACTTACACATGTGTATATTATTTCACTTATGGGCATATGTTCAGGATACATCCACTTATATATGAAGGCTTTGAGTTTATCATTCTTTTTACCTGAATAATATTCCATTGTATTAAAAACACCACATCTTTTTTAACCATTCTTTAGGTGACGGGCATTTTGTTTGTTTCCAAGATTTGGCTATCACAAAGTGTGCTGCTATAAACATAGGTTCACAAATATCACTATGATATGATGTTTTCAGTTCTTTTGAGAAAATTTCCAGGCCTACTTTTTTTTTTCTTTTTTGCAGGACCGAGGTTCAAACTCATGACCTTGTACTTGTGCTACGGAGCTGTCTCCGCAGCCCCTCAGTCCTACTGATTTCCATAACAGTTGCAACAGGCTGCACTCCACCAGCAGTGGAGAAGCATCAGCCTCTCCAACATTTCTTGTTGTTTTATTCCTTTATGATAGCCATTCTTTCTGGGGTAAGACGGTATTATGTTGCTTTAATGTGCATTTCATGGATGGCTACTGATGTGGAGAATTTTTTCATGTTTATTACCTTCTAGTGTTTCTTCCTCTGAGACATGTGTGTTCATCTCAAATGACCATTTCTGGGTTGGGTTTTTAAATTTTGGGGCCTTGATGTTTTATAGTTCTTTATAAATTCTAGATAGAAGACTTTTGTCTGAATATTTATTGGTTTAGATGTTTTTTCAAAATTTGTGGGTTGTCTTTTCACTTTGTTGGTAGTCTTTTCTGACATGCAAAAACTTCTCAACAAGAGCAGGTGCCGGTTGTTAATTCTTTCAACTGTCATGTGTCATTCTGATTTTTGTCCATGAAATGTTTGCCTACGCCAATGTTTTTAAGATTTCCTCCTACTTTCTCTTCCAGGAGATTTAGTGTTTCTGTTTTAATATCAGATCTTTAAGCCATTTTTACTTTAGTTTAGAGTATGGTCATAAACCTGGGTCAAGTTTTAATTTTTGGCATGTAGAGATCCAGTTTTCAACACCATTTGTTAAAGAGACTGTCTTTCCTCCAGTAAGGATGTTTAGCCCCTTTGTCAAAGATAAGGGGGTTGAGTGTGTTTGTAGTTGCTTCTGCATCTTCTAATCTATTCCATTGACCAACTCAGGACATAAGAGAATCTGTACTTTAATACTGTATAAATCAGTAGTGCCCCAATTTTTCTGTTCAAGGAGATTGTGGGGCCACAGAGGAAAGGGATCGATTATGTTTACTGTGCCCAAGGAGAGTCACATAGAGAAAAAACATTCTCTCAGGCTTGCACAGGCAGCAGATAGATCAAGCAATGGCTGTGGCTCATCCACATGGCTGACACTGACAAAAGTTCTACAAAATGCTGTACCTGGTTTCAAGGTAAATCCTGAGGTGATTTGACTATCTTTGTCAGATACAGAAGTAACATGTTTTGTTACATAGGTCTTGCTTTAACTTGGTCTTAGCCATCCAGCAGAAAAGTTTAACCACGAGTTACAAAATGTAAAATTAATATGCTGAACTGTAAAATGCTGAAGTCAGCAGCTTCCAACATTGCCAGTTCTCCTGATCACCCACTACTATTATGAACTGTTGAATCATACATACAACTACTTTCTCTTAGTTCGATGGGAAGAAAGACTTGTACTAGTAGTGTTGACAAAAGTTATCACATCTGCATCTTGTACTCTGAACAACTACTATGAAGACAACAATATGCACTGTATTGATTACTGTAGCTGTCCTACTAACCTGTTTTGAAACTGACTCATTGTTATTTCTTTCTCATTAAATTAATGAAGTTCAAAAAATAAATAAAATAAATAAGTACATAAACAAAACAGAACTTTGGATTCTGGGCTATAGCTCTTTTGTCCACATAGAGTCCTTGGCCCCACATATCTGATCATTCACCCTTTCTGTTTTTGTGCCAGTGTTCAGCATTATTTATGAGGCTTCACATTAAAGAATGACAACAGTTTCCTCTTGGAGACCTGCAAAATGTAAGGCACAGAAGCAGAGGGGCCTGGCAGGAGAATAATTTGATAATTCAGATGAGAGGCAGTAGCCTGGAACATTGTGGGCAGCGGAAGTGTGCAGTTGCAGCTGCTTTCGAATATGTTTAGAAGAGAGAACCAATGAGATTTCCCTAATGTGGGGAAAAGGAACCATGCCAGATGTCCCACTTTTCAACACTCTGATGGACCCACACCTCACCTTCTGTGCTCTCACCCCAACACCAATTCTGTTCCAGTCACTTCCAGCACCCTCTCTTCAAAGCATCAGTATCCGTGCTCTCATACAATGACATTAATGGAGACATTAGATAACAACACAGTACCTATGTAAATGATCATACGCTAGCTAGTGATAAGTATAATGGGAGAAAAGATAGGAAGAAAGGGAAGGAGGAAGGAACGAAAGTAGAGCAGTGCCAGTTATGTGTATGTGTGTGTGTGTGTGCGCACATTTGCATAATCCACTGCACAAACATATGCGAAGGAATACTGATGTTTGTTCAATATATAGTACTATATGGCACAAGTACTTGTTACATACAAAGTTCTCAGTATTTGTTGAATAAGTTATTCTCAGCACATGTGTGTGCATGCACACACACACACACATACACACACACACACACACACACCCTCGTACTCTGTTGACATTTGGCCTGCTCTTTTATTTTGGTTCCAGCAATCAAACTCGTGATCTCAAGTTTGCCAAGCGGGCACTGGGCCCCTGAGCGCTATCCTCAGCCCCCCTGCCTGCTCTTATTGTGACACAGAGATGTCTCACATTATTGCTGGGAAGGGAACATGATTTGTGAAAGGATGACCTAATTTCACAGTGCCCACTGGATCATGAAATGTGTATTTCTGTTTGGACAACAACTACTGACAAGTAAAAGGAAAACACCTCTTTTATTTTTTTTTTTTGAAACAAATGTTTCTCACCTCTACAATTTTCTTCATATCACAAGTCATTTTCCAGATTTAGTTTGTAGTAAAACTTGTTAGAGGGAAAGGGGGGAGTTGAAGCTTATTAAATGATTTTCTTTGGATCTTTGTAATGAGTGCTGAGGGATTCAAGAATTTCTTGTCTGTGTCTCTCTTTCCAGTGGCCTTTGCCTTCGATCCAAACACCATTGGTGATATCCAGCCTCCCTACCTGGTATACTTGAGATCTGATTACTTGCCCTGCACAGGAGTCCTGATTCACCCTCTGTGGGTGCTCACAGCTGCGCACTGCAATTTACCGTGAGTGAAAGATCCTCTTTCTGGCTCCTCCAGTTGTGCACAGACCCAAATCTCTGCCTAGGACTCTTTCCTAATTCAGTGAGAGTAGGCAGCAGACCTTTGGGGACATTCAGTGGCAGAGAAAAGAGTGTGTGAGAACAGAGGGTCTCAGAATGGAGATGTCTGTGATAAACATCCACGTTTTTTTCCAGAAGACTCCAGGTGTTACTGGGGGTCACAAACCCATCAAACTACAGCGAATACGATGTGCAAATGGTTGGCTACGAGAAGATAATTTATCACCCACAATATTTAGTCTCTTCTATTGAATATGACCTCATGTTGATCAAGCTGAGTAGCTTTGCTAAACTCACCAACTATGTGAAAGTGGCCAAGCTGCCCAGCAGTCCCGTCAAGCTAAAAATGGAGTGTGAGGTCTCCACGTGGGGATACAATTTCTGTGGTGCAGGTGAGTTTAAGACGAATGTGGCATCTGTGGATGTCAGTAACATTACCACATTAGATCTTGCCTCTATACCTTCTCCTGGTTTTATGCAATTCTGTCCAGTGAAGCTTCTTCAAAGCCCGGCATTCATCTTTTTCATCTCCTTTCCCTTTTCCGGCAGCCTCTTCAAGAGGTTACCATCTAGACTTTTCCTCACTGCTTCTTTCTATTACTGCTACCTCTGTGTATGATAAAAGAGATGTCAAGGGGAAGAAGGGACTTACACACCTAGTCCTAGTTGTGTGATTGAATTCTATTTACCCTAAGGATTCAATTTCCCTAGCTCTAAAAATAAAGCATAACACTGTATTAATTTTCACACCATACCAGGTTAAAAAAAAAAAAAAGCTATTTTAAGTCTTAAATATCATGAAGTAAATATTAACATATTGAACGTAAGACCTAGGCAAGCGTAGTGGCACACAGTTGTAATTCAAATGCTGAAGAAGGCTGAGGTCTGTGGATCACAAGTTCAAGATTCTGTCAATGAAAACAAAAAAGTACTGGGGTGTAAGTAAGGGTATGAGTAACGCTTGATTTGATTCACTGGAAAATAAAAATAAAACTCATAGTGCCGTGCTACTCAGACAGAACTTCCTTATGGAACATTGTAAGCAATGCCTAGTTTAAAGCTTAAGAAAAATATTTCAGGGGAAATCCATGGGATGGGCACACATCTGTCCCTCTCTCTGTCAGAAGTTTTCTTTCCTTCAATAAATACATTCTGCTGTTAAAAAAGAAAAATATTTCAGGAATAAATATTTTTAATGGATAGTACTACAAATATTACTAATTTCTTCAGAAGACTGAAAAAGGGCTGCCATATTTTATCGATGGAATTTTCTATGCATGATTGGAGGCCATTGAAATACAGATTATATCTAAGCTTCCCTGTATAACTCATTTCAGGCTCTGGGAAAAAGAAAATTAAGCAAGCTAGAACAGCTCTCTGCTTTCTAAGTTTGATTTCTATCTGCTTGCTGTCTATTCTACCCAAAATGTTCACGTAAATCCTAGTAAGCTATCTGTAGCCATCAATGAAGATAGCAGTGAGATTTAAAGATTTTATTACCTCAATGAGAAATATAACAATGGCATTATACTTTACAAATGCTTACTAATGTGTCTTTACTCATGATTATGTTTATTTGATTTGAGGTGCCTTCTACACTAGCCATCATTCTGCAGAAAGGTCATCTCAAACAAGCCTTTCAGATTTTATTTATCCATTTCTTTCTTTTTATAGAAGCCAAGAGGCAACTATACATTTCTCCTAACAATGTCTTTTTTAATATTTATTTTCAAGTAAATGTCTTCATCTGTTAATCTTGGTGCATATTTTCTTAAATATATCAAGAAATGGGGGACGGAGGGGGAGCGGTGGAAGAGCAGCTGATGGACAATTACATGTTATAGTTAGATAGTAGGAGCAGCCCTAGTGTCCTGTTATACTGCCAAGTAGGTTGGCAATAGTCAATGTATACTTCAAAAGAGCTGCAAGGGAGGACTGCAAATATTCTCACCACTAAAAACCAAATATTTAAAACAATGAGTATACTACTCACTCTGATTGGATCATTGTACAATGCATACACGAGTTGTACACAGCACAAAGAGAGGAAATCAGAAGTCAACAAACTCTCTGAAATGATAGCAGAAATACAAGAGACCATAGAAAAAAATGACCTCTAAGGTGCCAGAGGAAATAACTGTCAAAATTAAAACTGTAAAACAGGCACCAATAAACAAATAGAGGTGTTCAAGAAAACAATGGAAATAGTGAATGCCAAATATAGCTAAGAAATGGAATCAATGAATCAGATCCAAACATAAACGCAGGAGATTAAAAACTCCACTGAGAGTTTATGCAGCAGATTGAAAGTGCCAAGCACAGAACATCAGATCCAGAAGACAGGAAATCACTAGTGACCAAGTATCTTAAAAATAGCTGAGACCTTGAAAACTCAAGCCAACAGCTACAGAATGAAGCAGATAAAAACTATAGAAGATTGGTTGGAATCAGGAAGAAAGTTGGAGACAGTGCAAAAGTCAATAAAAGCCTCCCCACAGAAATAATGGCAGAAAACTTCCCAAGCATAGATAAAGAATTTGACATATAAATAAATGAAGCATACAGAACTCCAAATATCTGTGATGAATATAAATCCACAACAAGGTGTCTAATACTCAAGATTCCACAAATTCAGCACAAGAACAAAATATTGAAAGCAGCTAGAGAAAAGAAACATATCGCCTATAAAAGAAAACTCATCAGAATCACAGCAGACTTTTCAACACAAACCCTCAAATCAAGGAGAGCCTGGGAATGAGACATTTTAAGCCCTAAAGGAAAACAGTCTCCAAGCCAGATTGCTGTACCCCATTAAATGATTTTTCAAAGTTGATGGAAAACAAGGTACTTCCATGACAGAGAATAACTGAGGGTATTTATGACCACCAAACCAATTCTACAAAATGTTCTGAAGGATATATCAGAAAATGATAGTGAAGACCACATTTGGACACCAATAGAAAGAAACTGCCAGGTAGGACAAGCAACTATGCAGAGGAGAAAGATGGGAATCACACAATATATACATGACTCAATATACCTAACTATTGTTATACATCAAAATAAAAATTCAAGGAGCTGGGGTGATAGCTCAGTGACATAAGCACCTGCCTGGGAAGCAGAAGGTCCTGAGTTTGGTTACCAGTTCCACCAAAAAAAAAAAAAAAAAATTTAGCCTGACAAAACAAAAATTTTTAAAAGTAGAAACACTTCTTTGTCCTTTGAGAGTGAATTTGATTTTTTTAAAATAGAGAATATCACTCTGATGGGTGTGTTTGATTCACTTGGGTCCAAAAGAGATGTAACTACACAGAAACAATTTTCATCTGGCGAATTGGATAATTAAGTAGGCATGTCCTCTAGAAGTAGCACAAAGGAAATGGTGAGCCACAAAATTATTACTGTATAGAAAATAAAGGATTTCAATGTTTCCATTTAAGAATCAAATTTTTTCTAACAAAGATATTGAAGTAAACCCACACTCATTAAAAAAAAATTTGAAAATGCTTTTCCAAAAATACAACATTGCAAAGAGCATCTGCCATGTGTATAGATACTATTGCACTTTAGTTTTTCCCATTTTGTTTCATATTAGAAAAAAAAATCATATAGCTATACTTAGTTGACAAAAATTGTCAACTCTAAAGAAAACAGCTTGAATGAAAAATCAGGATTGTCAGAGGGGTTTTTTGTTTTGTTTTGTTTTGCAGAACCAGAAATCAAACTCAGGACCTTACACTTGCCAGGCAGGCACTTGTGTCCCTGATCTATCTCCCCAGCCCCAAGATTGTCAGTTTTAAATACTAGATTTACCACTTACTATTGTTTGTTTAAGCTAAGGAAAATGTATGATTTTCCTTTGAGCAGACAGATACAACTTTTTGTTTTGGCTCAATTTAGTTTGGTTTTTCATCTAACAAGTGATAAATGAGGCTAGATACCTTTAAATTTCTTAGGGCTCTAGTACTACCTTCTGAAAGCACACTCTGTAGATGTTTGCATTTCCAAAATAACTGAACTTGTTGCAGGAATGTCTCATATTTATGCATAAGTTCTAAGAATTTAATCCCTTTCATAATGAAAAACAGTTAAACGAAAAAGCTCCCGTGTTGCCCTAATTCCTACAGTCCTGTTTTTTCAGTATTTTTCCTTTCTCATGGTATAAGAACATACAAATGTGCTAGAAAAGACCAAAATAAAAAAATTGATACAGTATGTAAGTGAACTTTTAAGGAAACACTGTTTTTCTCTTCCTGTAGCCAAGGACCCTGACGTTTTGCAGAATATAGAAGTCTCTGTAATCTCTCTGACTGACTGTCAGAATACCTATCCAGGCTACAAGATCAAAAACAATATGATCTGTGTGGGCATCGTGCCAGGAATGAGGAAACCTTGCAAGGTAACAGACTTTCAATGCATTAGTCTTCCTGTTTTCTTTCCTCTTTCCCAAAAGGTAATGTGTTTTGTTTTTTTCTGGCAGGAAGTCTCTGCTGCCCCAGCAGTCTGCCATGGGGTACTTCATGGAATCCTGGCCTATGCAGATGGGTGCATTCTGAGAGCTGATGTTGGCATCTATAGTAGTATCTTTCACTACATGTCCTGGATTGAAGAAACAATCAAGAACAACTGAGCTCCATTGGCAGGAATTCTGGACTGGATGATACAATCTGTACCACATCGAGCCTCAGAATTAAACAAAGAAACTCCTTGGATTGTGTCTTGTGTATATTTTTCATTTTGATGGGCAGCGTCAATGACTGATCAATATCTCAGACACAGCAGTCCTCCCCTCTTTGTAGACGAAGACAGAAAGCTCGAAACTCCTAGGCAGTTGGAATTTATGAAGTAGGTATTATGGTCTCTCTAACAAATTCATAATTGATCCACTGAGAAACAGAAAACCCCACAGTCATTTGGGGTACTAATCCCCCCTGCCACTACTTTAGAACATGTGCTTTTGTGATGTTAATCACATCCGCTAGGATCAGGAAGTCTGACAAGGTGTGGGCTGAGTAGAAGAATAGATGGGAAAGCGGTTCAGGATGGGGACTGAAGGTAGGTAGGGCATTCAGATTCTTACACACAACTCCGCTCAGAGGGGAATTCTAGACGTTTTGTAGGATTCTGGTTGCCCACTTAATCCATTTGAGGTTAGTATAAAAGTAAATGGGCAAAGACTAGCCGGAGAGCTCAGCTGACTGAAGTGCCTGCTTAGGTAGGTATGGGGACCGGGTTTTGATCCCCAGCGTGCCATGCTGGTCCCACCCCCGAGGCACACTAAGAAATCCACTGAGACTGGGTGTGCCGGCATGTAATCCTAGCACTTGGGAGGCTGAAAACAGGAGGATCACTATGAGTCCAACCTGCAGTGTAGTGAGACCCTGCAGACCCTGTATTAAAGTAATTTAAAAAAAAAAAAAAGTAAATTGGGGCCTTATGACAGTGAACAATTAGGAGTTTTAGGGCTCATTTTCCTAATATGTTTCCTTTTTATGTTATGCCAGTTTCCCAACTCCTCTTCCTTTCCTTTAACCCCTGCCACTTTGGTTACCCCCAAAGACTTTTCACTGATAGTTTTACATGGAGAGTTCATTTGGCCACTTGACTAAAGATATAAAAAGAAGCAAAACAAGATCTAGATAGCTCAGTCTGTGGCCCAATTGGAGGAAAAGAAAATTCTTCATTCCGGAATTCAATTCAGAAATCCCAAATGCAAATGAGAAACTGTGTTCTCTCAAGGGCTGTAACACTTCCCAACTAGTCAGGTCTGGTTTGGAGTACTTTGACACAAGACTCTGCATAGGAAATGTTAAGTATAATCATGACGGTGTCATCCTCACAGGTTGTACCTAATAATTTTTTAGTTACTATTGGAGAAACAAATGGCTTCAAATTCATTTTGCAAACAAGCACCTCGGCCTCGAAAGATGCTTTCGGCTTTGGCTTGATGCAAAGATTTCACCAGGCCATACTAATGTTGTGTAAGGTCCCCTGATTCTAAGAGGTGAAATACATGGGGAGATCCCTAAACTCTATAGACAAGGATGACACCCATGGATCTCACCAGGAGCACTAGGAGGTGATTTCCTTGGTTGGAGAATACATTCTTATTTATTTAAATACACAGACATTCAGGTAATTGGAGCTTGGTGGTACTAGGACAGTGACAATGTAACAGAAAAAAAAAAAAAATAGAATACTGGGCATGGTGGTATATGCTTATAATCCTGGCACTGGCAAGCTTGAGACAGGAGAATCACTATGAGTGTGAGCTGCATATAGCAAGACTCTATACAAAATAAATAAATTTATTGTTTTTAATTCACAGGTTGGGGAGATAGCTCAATGATTTAAGTGCTGACCTGGCAAGCATAAGGACCTGGGTTTGATCCCTGGTAACCAATGCCATGCCAACCCTGAAATCCCAGGCCCACGATGCTAACTCTGCAATTGGACATGTTGGTGCACATCTGTAATCCCAATGCTGGGGAGACTGAGACAGAAGGATCACTATGAGTCCAAGCTGTGTAGCAACACCCTGTACCAGATTAATTAATTAATGGATTATTTAATTAATTAATTTTTGAAAAAGATAATATTTAGTAAGTACGGTTAAAGGAAGTTAAAAGAGTATAGCCCTGGCCTAAACTGTGTAGTGAGAACCTGTATCAAAAAAAAAAGAACAGAAAAAATAAATCAAAATCCAATTATAATGGTTGATTCATTATGTCAACTTGAGAAGTGTAGAAACTTAACTAAGTAATAGCAGCTCTACATCCTAGGATTTAGAGGACATGCCCTAGGGCAGCTGTTTACCTAGCTTGTTTTAATGGTGGATTCATTGTGTCAACTTGAGAAGCTTAGAAGTTCAGCTGATTCAGGGAGAGGCAAGGGTCCTCACTTTGTATACATCCTGAGCCTGTGCAAGTGGAGGACAGATGATGTCAGTGCTACTCCCACACGCTGGAGAGGGAAAAGGAGCTTGCTTCTGCCCCCTGCAGCTCTTGTTTTTGCTGTCTTCCATGAATGGTAGCCATGAATGGTCACCCCTCAGCCATATGTCACCCAGCCTTGGAGTGAACTGATTATGGAGTGAAACCTGCACAAACTATGAGCTAAAACCTTTCCTTCCTTAATTTTATGTGTCTGGTAGCTTGTCCTAGCAACGAAAGAAAAGTAACTAACACAACAGAACACATCGTTTTCAGTGAAAACCAGAAGACACTCTTGCATAATGAAAGGGGCCCATCTATCTCCACCTGGCAAGTGGGGTACCAAAAAGGTACAGTGGGCTCAGGTTGAGTTTGACACCAGGGCTTTGGGCTTCCAAGAGCTCTTACTGTTCAGTCACCACCGTGCTGCATGTGGCTCCATTTTATCAACTTGTTTACAAATCCCCTACAGAAACATTAGGAAACACCAGGAAGAATTCAGAGCGCCCCAGATTATTCATTTGATTGTCAACCCAAAGAAAAAATATTTTAGCAATCATTCTTTTTTATTACTTTTAATAAGAAATAACAATGTGACAATTTCAAAACACATTAGTAGTACATTCTCAATAATTGATATAATGCATATTGTTGTCCTCGTAGTAGTTATTCAGAGCACAGGATGCAGACATGGTAATTTTTCTACTCATTGTTGGTACAAAAATTTCTTCTCATTGAACTAAGTCAAAGTAGTTTTATAAATAATCCAATGATCCATAATTGCGTAGGTTATTGGAAGAACTGGCAATGTCAGAAGCTGTTGATTTAAGCCTTATACAGTCAAGCACACTAATCTGGCTTTACTTTTTATGCCTAGTGGTTAAACTTTTCTGCTAGGTGATTAAGGGCAAGTTAAAGCAAGACCTGTATAACAAAACATATAACTTTTATATTTCCCAGGGTCAGTCAGGATTTACCTTGAAATCATGTGCAGTGCTTTGTAGAACTGTTGTAAGTGTCAGCAATCTGGATAAGTCACAGCCATTGCTTGACCAGTTTGCTCTCTGTGAAAGCCTGAAAGAATGCTTTGTCTCAAGGTGCTCTCCTTAGGCACACTATACATCATCAAGCCCTTCCCTCTGTGTCCCCATAATCTTGTATATGCTTAGATTTCTAAATTTCTGCATTAAAGTGTGTAACTGTTTTTATCACGTTCTATAGAGATTTATTAGATTATCAGTGATTGATGAAAAATACCAATTCCAAGTTAAGTCTAAGATATTTGATATTCAGAAAAACAGTGATGTGAAGCTCAAGTACCTATGTTACAGAGTAATAGTAACACTAAACTTCTCTTCTGGAGGGTTAAGAATGTAAGTTTACAGATCAAAAATTAGAGGAAAAGAAGGCCTACAAGGACAGCCAATATTTTGATCCAAGTCCTTCAAGGTCAGTGGGGACTCAGGACATAAGAGAACCTGTGCTGTAACATCCGATAACTCAGTGGTGTCCCAAATTAGCAATCATTCTTGTAGGACACAATTATTCCCCTGCTCTGAGTGAAACCTAAAAGAACTCTATCACATTACATAAGTATTCCCCACAGACGATATTTCTATTTCTCCCAACTTTGTCCTTCTAAGTGTCTAATGGAATAGAGCACTAGCCACTCTCAAGAAATTTATAGAAATCTTAACCTCAGAAAATAAAACAACCAGCTAACCTGATGGGACTTCTGTCTCTCGAGAAGAATTCTGCCGTCTTTCCATCAGGGTGTCCTTCAAAGTTTCCCTTTACAGTGGCTATGTGTTCCTGGTGCCACTATATCCAACACAGCTGGGTACAAATCAGGTGCTCCACCTCAGTAATCAAGAAAATGCAAATCAAAACTATAATCGGACATTGCTTTGCACCTTTTAAAGCAGCTACAGTCTTAGTTTCTTTGTCATTGCTGGGACGAAATACCCAACCCACAGAAGTTAAAAGAGGAAAGGTTTTAGCTCCTGGGAGAGGATTCAGTTTGTAGTCAGCTGGCTGTAGGGCAGAGTGGCATGGCATGGCAGATAGTCAGGCACCACAGAGGGGAAGCAGAAGAGAGGTAGTCTTTGGCAGAGCAAGCAGCAGATGGGGAGGTAGTGAGCATTATCTACACCCACAACCAGGCTAAGACAATCCATAGACTAATCGAGTTATTACACCCTTAATCCACAGTCACACACCCTAGATGCAGCCACATGCAGGAAGCCCCACCCAAGAGCATCTGGGTCTCCGAGGCAGGTATGCAGACATAAGCTAGCAGGTGACTACTAACATTTCTGTGCTTTCAAGTCTCCAACTCATCTCACTGTACCCTAAATTTTGAGAGCAGGTTATGAGGTGAGTGGATCTGAAACCACAAGAAGTCAAAGGGTTAAAAAAAAAAAAAAAAAAACGGTAGAAACTGAGGAGAATATCTTTGCAGCCCTCTATAATTGCCACTTCCTGCAGTGTAAGTGTGTGCCTATGTGTCTAAACATGTATATGAGACAAAGGGAGAGGGTGAGAGTAGGGGATGCAGGGGAAGGGGGATGCAAAGCCTGGCAAGGCTATAGGAAGGCAGAGGAAGTGACATCAGGTCAAAGAGCAGCCAACAAGACCAATGTGCAGCCAATACCACGTGTCTGGGAGGACTTGTTCTGTTTGGTAGGAAGAAAGGCCTTTGTCAAGGCCCAAGTTTCTGAGCCCTCTGATTTGTTACGTAGGCTCACCTCACTCTGGGGAAGGAATTCTTGTGCTTGGACAGCACAAAGAATGTTCCAGAAGGCCAGTCTAAGAAGGGTCATGTGGAAGGCTGGGTTTCTCCACAGCTCATGGGTGCTTTAGGAAAAGTCCAGAACATGGAATTGTGCACACAGGCAATGACGGCCCAGCTCTGGGGTGAGCCCAGCCAGTGTCACAGCCAGATGACTCCCAGTTGTGCAGATCATCCTGTGGGGAGGGAGAGATGAGACAGGGGCAACAGTTCAGAGGCCTTGGAAAGGCAGGAAAAAGCAGACTAAGAGCTTGTTTGAGTAGCTACAAATCCCAACTGACAGAGTACAGCAGGGAGAATTGTGGGCCAATGGTGCCCCCTGCTGGAAGGACTCCTCACTCGTCAGAAGAGCTAAGGAAACCTCCCCACCAGGATCTCTACAGACACCCCACACTACCCGCCTCCTGAGAAACAGAGCAGACGCCTTTCCCAGGTCGCTGCAGCCTCTCACTTTCCCTGAATTTCCACTATCTGCTTACCGGAAGAGAGCATGGAGCAGCTCCTGAGGTGGAAGCTGGACTAGCTATGATACAATCAGCTTTTTCTCTCCTCTCTCATCTGTCCCTCCTTCCCTCTCTCTTTTGCCCTTCTCTTGCTGTCATTCAAAACTTCCAAGTTCGTTCCCAACTGTTTGACTGGGATCAAAGCATCTTTATTTGCCACTTGATGGTGGTACTTGGACTACAAGCTCTGGGCTTTTTAGCTGAATATATTCTGAGCCATCCATCAGATCCCAGACTCTGCTTCTTTCAGCAATCTTACTTTTTGAAAGACCACCTTGAAATTGGAGTGCGATGAGAAGATATGGGTGTGGTAATGAGAACGATGGTGTCATCAGAAAAGTAGGTGTTTGCTTCAGGGGTGAATAGGGATGGGGTACACACTCGCCAGCTCAGCCCTCCCCTTTTCTGAGCTTGCAGCAGTTCTCCAGGTTTCTTCTCAGCCTCTCTCTGTGGGGACTGAGATAGGGACCCAGTTGCAGCAAGAATTTTGCATATGCAAACTCTGGAAAGAAGTTTTGAGGCTGAGTGTTTTCTGTGCCCCTCTGCATCATAATAAAAACTTTCCCTAAATTGCACAGTTCAGTCCTTGCTGCAGACTTCTGAAATGAGAGATTTGCTATCTGCCTGTTACGGGCACCAAGGCTTGAGAGGAAAGGAGACTTCCCCACAGGCCCACGCAGAGCAGAGCCAAGTTTCGCACTCCAGACCTCCAGGGCTGGGGCTAAACTGCTGTGCTCCTCAGACAGAAAACAGCTAATGGGAAATCGGCAGGGAGAGGGTCTACTTGGGGTTGAGGCAGGAAGGGAAGGTCTGTGGGGCAGGAAGCAGGCTTGGGATGGCTGTTGGGGCAGAGGAGGATGGTGGAAGCCAGGGGAGTCTGTGCCTGTGGTTTTTGTTCAAATGCCCCAGCAGGCTTCCTCACTGTGTCTTTACTGCAGGTGCAGAAGAGGGTTCTGCCCTGAGTCATGTTGGTCACCTGCAGCCTCAGTTCTTTCTCACTGACCCGTGTGGCCACGTAATCTGCTCCAGGAAGAGATATGGTCTCTTTGTCTCCAGCACCCCTCAGGGTGACCAGAAACTGCAGTTGCTGCTGGAAATCTTGCTGGTACCAGCTCATCCAGGTGTACTGAGAATTCTTCAGGAGGCAGTAGAGAGTCTCTGCCCGTCCAGCCTGCACTAGGGCCCACCTGGGCTTTTGCTCCACCAGGCTGACAGAGGCTTCTGAAACACACAGATTGACCCAGGTGATAGTGGATGACATGGTCGTCCCCAAGAGTAACTAACTAGGTTGAGTGCAAAGGAGTGGATCCAGGAGCTAGGAGGAGGCTGCCGAGAGCAGAGGACCCTGATCTTGGTGAACTGCAGAGCTGCGACGATTGTGGCAAGATGAATGAGGAGACAAGGCCACCTCCCGGGCTGTGGGGCTGCTGTAACCCATCCCTCTGGCCTTCTGTCACCCCACCAAATGGCTTCCGCTGCTTGCCACTGACCTGTACTCAGAGCATCCAGGACCAACCATCCACACAGAATGAGAAAGGAGTCCATCACTGGCTCCTCCAGTTCTCTGTCACAGGCCCTGGGACAGGCAGTCAGGATGGAGCCTAGAGTCAACGCCTAGAAGGTGTCAATCCGAGGTAGATAGTTCTACGGGCCCCAAGCTCGAAAGGGCGTGGAGTCCTCAGGAAATTGAATTGGTTGTCTCATGTCTGCAGAGCACAAACCTCAAACCACAGGCTTGCACGCTTTCCTGCTGACTGAGCTCCACAAAGCATGCCAGCTCCCAGCTCGACACCTTCATTCACGAAGTGTCTCCGTGAGCAGCCCCAACTCTGTACCCCCTCAGCTGTGACCCAGAGACTCCTGGAAGTGATCTGGACCTGAGCCTCAGATGTTTGCAGGGAGTTAAAATTTCTTCATGCTGTCAATGGTGTATATAAATCTGAACAAACGCACCTCTAGCCCACAGGCTTTATCTACAAATGGAAGATACTGCGGGGCCACCCTGGGCAATCCACGAAGGGGCATTCACTTCCGGTTACCAGTGTCTGACTCTGTGAGAGCAAATACACATTGAGAATAAGCTTCATTCCTGCTGTACAAGACAAGGCAAGAGACTCCTCCCTCCCTCTTCCTCTACTTTCTTTCCTACTTTTTAGCAAACTGGGAAAGGCAAGTTCTTTCTTTCTTGTAGCTACATGCAAACCCTTTTAAGAAGATAAATGATCAGCCATTTGTTGATCAAAGAATGTATTTTTCTCAAGAACCTGGAACCCCTGCTTGGCAACGTAATCAATCCTCAGGGACAATAGTGTCTTTATCTCCCTTTCAAAGGGAAGCAGGAGTCTCACTTAGGAACCTACTTTAATTTAGGGAAGAGCCCAACTTAGAAGCCCCCCTTAATTACTCATACCAAGTTACAAAACTGCCCTTTGTTCAAAGATATGTTTTTATTTTCTTTGGATAAAGCCACCTTGTAAGCCCATGTCACCCAGTTGTCAAGGGCATCTAAGATCAACTGTGTGTGACAAAAGGTTGTCAGTTCCTCTTTCTGAGGACTTCCTCTTGAGAGCATGTATGTGTTGGGAAATACCTGCATGTCCTTATGACAGGGTGAAAGCTCTGTCTGTTCAGTCTCTCCTGGGTCAGGATTCATGCATATTACATTTTAGTTTATTCAATATTAAATCCATTTTCTTTTTCTTTTACTTCTGTGATTTTTCATTATTTTACCTAATATTCAACTATTACATATGTTTACTAGTTTATTAAATATATTGATTATATTTGATTGATTTATAGTAAATCATTTTCATGAAACTGTATCATCTTTAATTATATTTTCCAATAAATCCTAATATTGTTGATCCCAACTGGGTGAAATTTTACTTTAGCTTCTTCATGTGTGAATTGAAGACAACATTGAAAACTATTTCAAAAGAATGAATGGATGGCCCAAAACATGGAAAAGTTCATAGACTAGAGCTTGGCACAGGCTAGGGAAGCAACAAGAATTTGTTGCTTTTATTACTGCAATGGCAAATTTCCAACTTAATTAATTAAACATGACAAAATTACCTGTGAGATTTGTCTTCAGTTACCTGTCATGTAGCACTCAAGTGAGGGGAACAGGACAGGTTCCCAAAACTTTTTAGCATTGGTAAGAGGCCTTTTTTTTTTTCAGTTTTGAAACCAATAGACTGGGAAATTTGAGTTAAAAGCTCCCGTAGCTCTCATCTGTCCAATCTCAGCATTTCACAGACCACTATATTGGCAGAAGGACTCCTTTAGCAGCAGGACTTTGTTATTTCAAGACCTGGGATTGTTCTGTATTCACATAGCTGTCTGCCCCATAACAGACACTTAGAGAAAAGGAGAGTTGGACTGACCAGAACTCAGGCCTGCCTCCCCCCAGAATCAAGGGCAGAGCAACAGCAGGCACAAGAGGGCAGCAGCCAGAGGGGCCCTGTGAGAGCACAGGCTCCCTGGTCTGCATGCAGGATCCCAGCTCTTTGTGGCTCTGTTTCTCCCTGAGGACAGCACTTGATAGTTGGCAAGATAAGAGCTCCCGGCTGGTCTCCACTTACAGCACTGGCTGTCCTGTCTTCTCAGCGTCTCCTCCCGAGCCTAATCCCCAAGTGAGATTGGCATCAGAGAGTCTCCGAGGCTGCTGTGATCTCCCTCCCTGGCAACCCCGTTCCTGAAGGTCGGTTCCTGAAGGTCATGGCGTCACCTCGGTTCTGCATTGTCTAGTCTTGGCTGGCTCCCCACCCTGGACCCTGGTAAGCTTCTTGCTTCCAGATGGTTGCCTCGCTCCAACTGTTCCCCTTCGTCTCTGATTACAGCACAAATTCTCACAGCACCAGCAGCAGCCTCACCAGCCTCCGAGCTTGGTAATTCAGTGTACATGTAGGCTGAGTGAAGAAGTTCCGCAACTCCTACTAGCATCCCTGTACCCACCGGGGACTGGGTTCAGGTGGCCAATGGTGTTGCCCTGCTGGGGAAGCCCTCAGGCCACCTGTCTTCTCCACTATACAAGCAGCACGCGCCACAGAAGGTGTTGCATAGCCTGACCACTACAGCAGCTACCAGAAGGAGGTCAGCCTGAAGTTGGAGGGAGAGTGAGTCTCCCTTCAGAAGCAGTCACAGTTATCAGCCTCCTCTGCCAGCACACTCCGTGGTAGAAAAGCACACTGCCTTGCAGGTGTTAGTGACTTCTAGAAGTCCTGGAAAGAGTGATCTCAGGCAGGACCCGAGTTCTGTCACCTCTGCCACCGACACAATGAGTGATCACACACTACCCGTGTTTCTCCCTGGGGCTCCTACTTTCTTATCTGAAAATAAAATAGAAGGCAGTTTTTAGAAAATGAAGTAGACCTGTTGCTTCTATTAGTCCAGTACCCCTATTGTGCTTTTTTTGCTTTATGTACGGTCTCTGTGCTTGCGCAGGACATCCATCAGAGGAAGCTTCCAAAGGAGACAGCAGAGTCCGAATTCGCTAGCAGCAGCTCGTGGAAAGGAATGGCAAGATCGAGGTCTCCGCCATGCAGTGTCAGGTCCATGTCTCCCGCGTTCTCCTGTCTTCCCCTCCCTTCTGCCTCTTCTTGCTCCTCCCCAAGCGCGTTCAGAAAATCCAAAGCTACTCGAGACTCCTCCGCCTGGAAAGCTGATTAGCGCTGCCCGGCCTCTCAGTGTCCTTCCTGGAATTAGCAAAGGCTCCAGCAGAGATGGGAATCAGCCTCCGCACCCCACCCCCACCTCCCAGCACCCGCTTTCCTCCAGGTACTGGGAGGCTGAAAGCCCGGGTTCACATCCCGTCCCAATCTCTGCTTCTACTTCCCTCTACACACAGACAAAACGGGGAAAGCACGTGTGAAAAAGTGCAGGGCACAGGCCAGAGACAGCCTGCTCAGGAAGGGAATCTCAGAATCCAGGAGATGGTGTGGAGAGAGGGGAGGGAGAAGAACGCAGAGAACGAGAAGTAGGGAGGAACCAGAAGACCCCAGACTCTTTGGGGTTTCCATGGGCTGGACACCTGCCTGTAGCTGGGAGGGGACATCAGAATCATGTGTTCCTCAGCATGTCCTGTTAGGACCTCGGTCCTGAGGGACATCCGCCCTGTGCCCTCTCTGGACAGTTGTCCTCCAGTTATGTAAGTGGCACCATTCTAAACCCAGAGCATAATCAGATCAGAAGAGCCCCGGCTCGTCCCTCCCCCATGGCACGGCGCCTGGCACAGGCAGGAACGCATATAAGTCCAAAGCCCTCAATTGCCCATCTGCAGAAAAGACACTCTGGGCCTCAAGAGCCATGGCCTGCATCATACTCTTCAAGTTCCTTCTGCTTCTGGCCCTCGAAGCCACCTTGCAAAGCCACCACCTTGGCCCCACCGCTCGCCTGCGTTATTCCAGGTTTCTAGATCCTTCCAACATCATTTTCCTGCGCTGGGACTTTGACCTCAAGGCTGAGGTCATTGTTTTTGAGCTCCAGGTGCGAACATCTGGCTGGGTAGGTGTGGGCATCACCGATCGCTACACCACCGTAGGAGGTGATCTGGTCGTCGGAGGAGTCCTGCCTGATGGCAACGTTTACTTCTCGGTAAGACTGAGGATCACTCCCTTCCGGGGATGAGCTCCCTTGTTGGGGTGACTGTTTCCTCGGGTTCAGAGGATCCAAGTTTTCTAAACATACCCAAGTGCGCCCAAAGGACTCTCAGTGCCTGTTTCCCCTTACAGAAACAGTCCTACAGTAAAGTTTGCGATCTATATCTTCCAGGCCACAGGTCTCCAACTTGCTAAGAAGAGCATGAGACCTTTAGACTGTACTACTTAGCTGCTAAAAGCCCACTAAATTCAGGAAAAAGTCAAAGCTATGAGAGACATAGTCTCCACCCTCAGTTTCCTTTAAGTCAACCAAGTGAATTGCAGCAGGATGCGATTGAAAACTGGCCACAGCCACGGCAGCGGCAGTATCCGTAGCTTAGAATTATTGTAAGCTTTCCATGAACTGGCCACTGTGCAGAACTTCTGCGTTCTAGACCTCGCAGCAACACCAGGAAGTGGACTGTTACTATGTGCATGCATTTGCATGGTTGAAGAAGTCTTTGAACCATGTCTGAGCTCAGAGTTACTCCTCTGAACTGCACTTAAGTCAGGAAATGCCCATGAATGGGACAAGGTAGTATGTGTTAAGAGCCACACTGGAAAGAAGGAATAGCGTAGGCCACTCAGAAACAGAGTGACCTTCCAAGAGCTGGGGATAGAAGAACATAGGGATAGGGAGAGGTAAGGCTTAAAATGAGAGAAGTAGAAACAGAGCAGGAGGCGGGATTCCATCTTCCTAGAGAAGCCATTTCGTGGTGTCTGGCTCTGCCCTGGGAGGAGATTACACAGGAAAGCACAGCTCAGTCTCTCCCCTTACTTCACCATCATGAGGGCCTCGAGGGGAGGCTTTCTGTCCTCAAGCACAATCTTCTGTCCTTCTGCTCTTCCCGCCCACCACTGGCCCCCAGGATCAGCACTTGCTGGATGAAGACACCCTGGAGGAAGATGGAAGCCAGGACGCTGAGCTGCTGGGGCTGACGGAAGACGCTGGCTACACCACCATGCGCTTCTCCAGGTCCTTCCGCTCCTGCGATCCTCACGACCAAGACATTACGGTAAACCAGGGAGCGTGGAAGAGTACTTGGTCCCAGCAGTTTTTCCATCAGGGAAAGTCCAGTCACCCCAGTTATACACATCAAGTCACTTCTGTCCCTCTCAGTCCTCAGTACCAACCAAATTGTGCCACCTCTTGAAACCTGCAGACCTTCCACAGGGTGAGCCTTAGTGATTCAGGGGCCACCCAAGCCTCCTACTGGTCAACAACCTTGCCTAACTGGACTCCCCGAACATACTGGGATTTCAGTGCATGGCTCAACTCTCTCACTTCATAGTAAGGACACAGGCACAGAGAGGGTGTGGGAGAGAGTGGGACTTGCCAGCGTGACCAGCTTATTAGCTTTGGAGACAGGATTAGGAGCAGACTAGCTCTCTCTGATCTTCCCCTTCCACTGGGTGGACATGAAGGGCTTATGCAGGGCCTTGGATGCAGGTATGTGCAAAGTGCCACTCATGGGTGACACCCTCACTGTCCGTGGCACCCCTAGAGTGACACGATGCGAGTCCTGGCTGCCTATGGCCTGGATGACACGCTGAAGCTGAGGCGAGAGCAGACTTTTGTCAAGTCCATCTTCCTGCTACAAATATTCCATCCTGATGATCTGGAGTACCCTGCAGACACCATGGTCCACGACTTAGAGATCTCTGATGTAAGACCTCCCCACCCACCCACCTACCTCCAGCAAACCACGCCCTGTTGCACCCGGTTTCTATGGCTCCCCTCACTCCCCATCTAGCCCTAAAGTGAACCCCCCCAAAATAAGGGACCCCATCAATCCTACCCGAGTCAGCCTCTGCATCCTTCCTTAGTTCCTGATTCCAGAGGTCGACACCACGTATGCCTGCACCTTTCTCCCTCTCCCCATCGTCAGAGAGAAGCATCACATCTTCAAGGTATGTGAACCGGGCAGGGGAGGCAGCCAGAGCAAGGACCACTCTGAAGGACGGTGCTCAGAAAACCACTCAGATGAAGCTTAGGGCAGTGGCTGGGAAGAGGCAGCCAGCTGGGAGCATGGGAGAGGTTGCCGTGACACCATTCCAGGAGCCCAGAGCTACAGCCACCAGCGGTGCTTTATTCAAGCATCACCACGCGTACGGTGAACGCAAGCTTGGCCGTTTCACTTCACACTGGAGAAATTCCCATCTTCCCCAAGCACATAAAAATATAATGATAGCATAAGTTCTCAGCGTGTAAGAGCCATTTTTTTTTTTTTTTTTTTTTTTTTTTTTTTTTTTTTTTTGAGACAGGGTCCAGGGTCTCACTGTACAGTTCAGGCTGACTTTGAGCTCAGTTTTGTAGCCCAGGCTGGTCTCGAACTCTCACCAATCCTCCTGCCTCAGCCTCCCGAGTGCTGGGATTACAGGCGTGCACCACCACGCCCGGCTTACCTTTTTTTTTTTTTTTTTTTTTTTTTTAAGAAACTCCACAGAGGTGTGGACACAGGCACAAAGTCCTGGAATAATTGAGGCTCCTGGGTCAGCCTGCTGGGAATGGCCCCAGCTAAAGCCAGCAGTTTTCACTGTTTGTGGACAAGAGGTCTTAAGGAGTGGGGGTCGGAATAAGCATCAGGGATGGGTAGAACGGTAGCTTGGGGAGAAGAAACAGAAAGGGAAGAGGAGAGAAATGGAGATGCCACGGTTTTACTTGGGAAAGCGGTCAGGGGGTGAGGAGCTGATGCGCCCAGCGCAGGCTCCTCTCTGCCCACCTCCCCCTGTCCAGTTCGAGCCCAAGCTGCTGGAGCACAATGAGACCCTGGTGCACCACATCCTGGTGTACGCCTGCGGCAATGCCAGCGCCCTCCCTACCGGCATCAGCGAGTGCTACGGCTTCGACCCTGCCTTCTCCCTCTGCTCACAGATTATCGTGGGTTGGGCTGTCGGGGGCCTTGTGAGTACCACGGCGGGGAGGAGGGGGGCAATGTGTGGCTGAGGGGCAGGCACTGCTGAGTGCTGGGGATGGAAGATTGGGGGATGGGGAGAAAATGACAGCCAGAGCCCTGGAGCCCTGCGCCGAGCTCCCAGCCCTTCTGGCTGCAGGATCTCTCTCCCTCCGCCAGAGTTACCAGTTTCCGGATGAGGTGGGCATCTCCATCGGGACCCCCTTGGACCCTCAGTGGATCCGACTGGAAGTTCACTACAGCAACTTCCACAACCTACCTGGTGAGCGTACGGGGCACTCACAGGAGGGCAGCGAGGTTCACAGGGGCTGGGGCCGTGCTGAGGGATCCGTGCAAATCTTGTTAATCACATGACTTCCCGAGACTCTTCACCCCACATTGTGTCCTGCCGTCTTGCCTTCTGAAGACACTGTTTGTTCTATCTGTGTTTTGTTTCATTGTTGTTTTTCTGGTATCAGGTGTGTATGACACCTCGGGGATTCGACTGTACTACACGGCTCAGCTGCGCAGATACGACATGGGCGTCCTCCAGCTGGGTGTCCTGACTTTCCCCATCCACTTCCTGCCCCCGGGTGCAGAGTCCTTCATGTCCTATGGGCTCTGCAAGACAGAGAAGTTTGAAGAGGTGAAGCTGGGAGACTCACCTTGCCTGGGGTTCCCTGATGCCCATTACGATTCTCTGTCTGGTCCCCAAGCCTGCCCAGCCAGAGCCCCAGACTTAGACAGTGATCTTAGCTTGGTGCTCGGTAGAATGATACTCACATGAGTCATGCAAAGGACGAAAGGATTCTGGGCTTGGGGTCGGGGTGCAGAGCAGGCAGAAGGGTCAGGAGGATGCAGTACGAAAAAAATAGATCTGCGTCATTTATAGGAAAACAGATGTATGCTGAGACCATAGTGTCCTATGAGATGTCCTATGAGATAAAACAGACGTAGAAGGTTGAACACTAAGCAGTTTATCTTAAACGAGAGAAATAAGTAATTTAAAAATAAAAGTGAAATATAGGTGGTAGACGATATGAAGGTAGATTTTATGGAAACAAAAAGGGGATCTGATGAGCGAGGGAGATGGTAGAGAAGGAAAGAGGAATTCAGAATGATTAGCGCGCTGGGCCAGCCGGATAGCTCAGCAGACTAAAGCACCTGCTTAGGCAGATGCAGGGGCCAGGGTTCGATCCCCAGCATACTGTGCCAGCCCCGCCCGCAGGCACACTGAGACAGAAAAACAATGGGAGTTACAAGAAAAAAAAAAAAAGAGGGAGATCTCAGATGTCAAGGGAGGAAAGGCAAGGCTCGGGGTGAAGGTCAGTGCCCTTAACCAACCAGCCGTGCCTCCTCCCTGTTGCAGATGAACGGGGCCCCAGTGGCGGACATGAAGGTAATAGGCTACCTGCTGCACACCCACCTGGCTGGGCGGGCGCTAAAGACGGTACAGTACAGGTAGAGAGGACCTCGAATTCAAAATGTTCCTTCTGTTTACGGCGACATTCTTGGTTCGTCAATCTAAGGTTACGCTTGGTTGAAATTGAGGGCCTCTAACCACCCCTAGAATGGCGATGATTGGACCATGGCCGAGGAAGTCTGCGTGCGTCTCCTTGTTTCTGTTTCTTCATACGAGCCACCTGTGCTCGCAGAACGCCTCTGGACGTTGCGTATCTATTGATAGGCCCTGCCCCTACTCTGTCTTCTCCCTCCCTCCCCCTCTAGGAGTGGAAGACAGCTCCAAACAATCTGTAAAGATGATGCCTATGACTTCAATCTGCAGGAAACTCGCGATTTACCTCATCACGTGGAGATCAAGCCGGTGGGAACCCCGGGAAGGCATAGCTGAAGCTGGGGAAGAGCAGGATCGGGATTCAGCGCTTGCCCAGGAAGTGGTACAGTCCCACCAGACCTTCTGCCACTCACTCTCAGCATTCATGTTTCGCTCTGAACAGGGAGATGAGCTGCTGGTCGAATGCAAGTACCAGACGCTGGATCGGGACTCCATGACCTTCGTGAGTGTCTCTCCCACCATGAATACAAAGCCTTCAGCTCTAGCACGTAGCTCTAGCTGGGCTGTGGCCCTACAGAGCCTGATGATCCTAGCTGTTCCTCCCATGCCACTCCCATACATTTACAATGGGCACAGGGCTTACCCGTGCTCTCTGTCACTGACCCACTGAGGCCATGGGGCTGGCCCTTAACAACTAAGAGCATGAATTATGGGTGCTCACTCCCTGGGTTCAGATGGCGACACGGTCATTTAGCAGCTTGCTTTGCTTTGGCAAGTGAGTCAACCTCTCTGTGCCCCAGTTTCCCAGTGTATAAAAGAATTGCTACTCATATCTCATGGGATTGTTGTGAGAATCGGTTAACTGCTGCTTTGTAGTAGATGTTCCCTTAGACTTGGGGGTGATTACCAGGATTACAAGGAACCCCACCCATTTGGGTATTAGAACTTCCAAGTGAGATTTAGAATGAATTGTTTCCATATATATGATTAATCCAAAGCAGAAAGTCATACATGGTATAAGCAAGTGGAGACAATGGTTTGGGTGAATCCACAGGAACAAAGCATAACGGAATGAACTGAATTTGTGGCTGAGGTGAGAAGGCCTGGCTTTCGGCACACAGAGGCGGGGAGTCCCAAGGAAACAGAACAGTGAGAGAGGCACTGAGGAAGGTGCAGAGTGCACTGATGGGTGATGAGCTTGGATGGAGGCTAAGGACGGGGAAGACATGCCTTCAGCAATGGAACAGGATTGGGGGAGATGGGACTGGGAACAGCCCCCGAAGAAGGGCAGTCCTTCTGGCCACGAGTCATGCAAGGGAGGAAAGAATTCGTGGCTTTAGGGCAGGGGTGTAGAGTGGGCAGAAGGGTCAGGAGGGTTCGATCAGAAAAAACAAACTGCAGACATTTGTAGGAAAATGGGTGCATCCTGAGACCATCTTGAGACCTCGGACAGCGGGCTTCAGCTCTGCCACACTCTAAGTATTTGTCAGCAAAATAAAATAAGCGAGTTGGAACTTACCGTACATAATCTAAGAATTTGTTTAATGAGAAGGGACTCTTCTTAACAGATGGTTAGAAAGCGCCAGCATTTGCTGAGTAAGCAGATGCCAGGGTGAAAGATGTTTCAGGAACAGACTAGCACATGTAGGGAGGTCAGATTGCAATCTGGACAGAAGGGCGAGTGGTACAAGAGTCTAACTCAAGCCAGGACAGCACAGTAGAAAATCAGAGAATAAGGAAGGTAGGTGGGGGAGCTACTCCCTCAGAAATAATAATTGTTCAGTGCCTGAAAATAGAGCAGAAGGAGAGAGGAAGAGTGGGGGTAGGAACAGGGAGCTCCATCTAGGCTGAGGGGAAGGGAAAGGCCTTGTCTGCCAGCCTGGCCTCCTACGCTGTGTTCCCTCTGCCTTGGCCTCCTCTCTGCGTTTCTCTGTGGCTTTACACCCCCATCTCTGTCATGTTTTCCAGGGAGGTACCAGCACCCTGAATGAGATGTGCCTTGTCTTCCTCTTCTACTACCCCCGAAATAACATCTCTAGCTGCCTGGGGTACCCTGACATCACCCACGTGGTCCAGGAGCTGGGGGAAGAGGCTGCAGAGTGAGTCATCCTGGAGGACAGAACCTATTCCTGTGTGAGGAGGGATTTTGGGAGGGCGGAGGCTGAAGGAAACAGAGACCAGAGAATGATACCCTTGCTAGTCCAGGGGACCTCATCGGGGAACCTAAGCATCTCCTGTCCTTCTCGCCTCTGCATCTGCTGGCGTCAGAGGCTGAAAGCTCCAAGGCAGACAGGAGTTCATGTGATGCTTTGCAGCAAGATTATTCAGGGAACAAATGCCAGCTGCTTCCTGCGCTTTGGGTTGGCCCTACCCAACATGAGCTTGTGTCACATGAGCTTCTTGACTCGACGTTTGCTTACTTTCTAACCGTGACCCTTAACTACCGGAGGGTGAAGGTTCTCACTGAGACTCTCACAAGAGCCCTGAAACTTATTCATAAGACACAATGCACATCTGTACACACACCCTGAAGGAAGCAGAGACCAGAGAACGATACCCTCTCTGGGTCAGGGGACCCCATCTGTCCACCCATACACTTTCAGGACAATTGCATGACCCTTGATGTCACTCTGTCAACATTCTTAGGCCCTGTTCCCATAAATTAATAAGCATACCAGTAAATAGGGTCTTTTGAACAGTTTCTAGAGCTTTCCTCTCGGGTGACGTGTGTTCTAGTAGACTCATGATGGTGCAGTGAGGTAGTAGCCATTCTGTATGCAGTGTGCTGGCACGATGCACACACTAGCACAAATGGGGGTGCTTCCCATGTATTTTGTCAAAGCTCCAAGTAAACCCTAAGCAACCATCTGTCCCCCTGCATTCACCGTGCTGTCACAGAAGCCCCATGGAGAACCTGATGGTCATGAACAATGTTGAGTGGACTCCAGAGAACATTAAGATAGCCGAGAAGGCCTGCAAGGAGGCCCAGCAGACAGTAATGCTGAAGACCATCAATGTGCGTGCTCTCTGGGATTCTACCTGCCCAGGCTGGGGGAGGGGAGCAGGGAGGTGCTAAGCAGAGGAAGGAAAACAGAAGGGTGGTGGAGGCAAAGGACAGGGTAGGGACTCAGCGTTGGACAAGGAGGGGTTGTGGGTGTGGCTTAGCCTCCCCCATAGGCTGTGAACCCTGTGAGCTTGGATAAAACTAAGCCAAGCCTCAAGGAAGGGAGAGGGCCTCGGGAAGCTTGTGGTTTTGACATTTTTCTTCTCTCTCCTGCAGGAGCTAATAGAAAACACGACAGGCTGGATCCCTGACATCATTCCTACGCTGAGGGGCCCTTGTTCTGAGTCCGCTGGAGGCAAAGTGGAGCCCCAGGACCACAGCCCTGCAGGCTTCCGGGCTGCAGCAGGACCCCTCTCTAGCTCCACCGCTGCTGCCCTGTGGAGCATCCCCCTGGCTGCCCTCCTGCTTCTGCAGGGGGCCCTCCCCTGGCTCCTTGCCACACTGCAGACTGGAGTCTGATTCTGTCTCACCTTGTCACACACCCAGAACTCTCCCACTCTTCAAATCATCCCCTACTTTCACACACAGAAACGACTCCCTGCTTCCGTGCCCCCCATCGGAGCCCCTCCCTACGATGGCAGGCCTGAACTTCCTGAAGCCTGGCCTATGCCACACGCCACACTAGGTAACTCATCCTGAGACTTCTACAACCACTCTGAGACCACATGTTCTCTGAAGAAGTCCTGTTCCAGAGCCCGTAGTGGATCCACTCTTAGAAAGGTCTGGGGTCCAGCCTCTGAGAGGAAGGCAAGAGTGGGAGCAGAAATGCTGCGGCCCTCTCAGGCTTCCTACCTAGGACGTCCCTTTCTCTTTTCTGGTGACGTGTGTATTCTCTCTGTGTGGTATCAGTAGAAACTACAAGGGCAGTGGGACTGATTCCAATAATAGGAGAGATTGTGTTTAAAAGATAAAGTTCCACACATCATCCAATAAAATTCAACTTATTTCCTGTCACCATCTTTTTTTTTTTTTTTTTTTTTTTTTTTTTTTTTTTTTTTTTTTTTTTTTTTTTTTTTTTTTTTTTTTTTTTTTTTTTTTTTTTTTTTTTTTTTTTTTTTTTTTTTTTTTTTTTTTTTTTTTTTTTTTTTTTTTTTTTTTTTTTTTAGCTTTTTTGGTCCAGGAAAAGCAGCTGATGAGCCCTCCAATGGCTCAGTTTAATGCATGCAGAGGGCATCTGAGGAACTCAGGTGCAGACGTGCCCCCATTTGCCATACAGCCTTTTCCCTCTTCCTCCGTGTCTCCACTATCAGACAGTCATTTATCCCCCCAAAGTATCACCCTGCCACACTCAGGTCACCTGTATCAAGAGCTTAACTGGACAAGCAAATCGAACTGAGCTCAAAGACCAGGCCAGGGGCCAGGTGCTGAGGCAGCCCTCCCACGGGAAGCCCAGGCTTTGCTCATAAAATTCACAGGCGCAGATCGGCACCGCTACCAAGGCTTCGTGGAAATGGGCTTCAGTTTGAAGCTGTATTTCTCTTGATGGAAACTTCTCTAAGAGCCTCCAGGAGCACACTGGGGTCTAAGCTTAAAAACTCAGCAGCACCCTCTCCAGAGTTTAGTAGTCATGTTAATCCAAGGACAGCCTTGCGAACTGTGTCCTCTAGAGGGCGTTCTTGCCCGGAATAGACAGTGGAGCTTAGTGGCAGCTTCCCACAGGGACCAGACCTGGGATCGTAGCCAAATCCACATCACTGCTGGAGAGCTTGGCATGGGTCTCACGCCAGAACTCTGCTTTCGGACAGCGCAGTATCCCCCTGTGGAGCTGACGAGGTGCACCGGGACCCGGAAAGTAAAGAGCCTTTACTGTCATTGTCCCTGAATGGGTGCTACACAATGAGACTACAAAATCCTTGCTCTCACACTGGGCCCTTGCAGCCTGTTTTGCATCTTAAGGACGACAGCCACTTACTTCTGAGACCTACGCAATGTGAAAAGAGGAGTTTGCTGCCCCACAACCAAGGAGCTTTCCAACGCTCATGGTTGTGAAGGACGAGGCACCTCTCAACGCTAAGGCGTCAGTGAGCACCCCAAGTCTTCCCATTTGGCCCAGGGCAGGCACGAGGGAGGGTCTCTGTAGCTCAGAATCCCCGCGGCATCTGTACTTTCCACCACATAAGGGGGCACACAAGCAAAAGTGAGATCCAGACAGAAATTAAAACAACCACGACCTATCATTTCTCCCCATTTAGCTGGTCTGATTAATAAGCAGGCTTGGCACCCTCTTCTAGCCTGCGATATTCCAGGGCTTCCCAAGCAAAGTCTCTCAGCCCTGGTCTTTTAACGAATATTTGCCAGCTGACAATCAGATGTCAGCCTTTGCTTTGAATGCAGCCGTACCCCCTCCTGACCCCAGATCTCCCAGGCCACCCTCTCTCTCTGCAGACAGACTCTCCACAACCCTCTGCCCAGGTCCTGGCCTACCATGCTTCCCAAGCACCACTTCAGTTTTGCCTCATTTCTTTCAGTTTTTTTCCCCATTCCATCTGCTCATCCGGGCATATAATCATCACACACATATGTACCGAGTAGCATTTGTGTCATTCACATTAGGTCAAGGACAGGCGTCGCTAAAATGGGCAAGAAATCAGGTAGCACAGGTGGCACACAAGTGTCCGTGAGCTCTTTAGCCACGTTTTCCCCTTGGGCTGGCTCTGTCTACCTCACAGCCCTCCCCTTCTCTCCTGAATGCCTGTAGCATAGCATGGTATTTAAGCCCAGCCTGGGCTCAACTCTTAGTAAGATCTTGGTGTCTTATTTAAAGTAAACTATATAAAGGTGCTGGAGAGACAGTTCAGCAGTCTAATTGCCTGCCTAGGAAGTGCATGGATCTGGGTTCAATGCCTGGTACTGCATGCTGCACCAGCCCCAGAACTACAGGTGTGCTGTACCAGCTCCAAAATCAGGCATGGTGGTACATGCCTGTAACCCCAAAACTAGGGAGGCTGGGACAGGAGGATCACTATGAGTCTAAACTGTGTAGTGAGACCCTTTATCCAGTAAATAAATAAATAAATAAATAAATACGTTTATTTTGAAAAGGAAGAGGCTGGGGTTGTATCTGAGCATGAAGGCCCTAGGTTCAGTCTCCAGTCGCACAGAAAGAAAAATAGAACTACAAGGGCTGGGGGCATAGCTCAGTAAACTAAGCACCTTGCCAGGCAAGTGCAGGGTTGCAGGGTCCTGAGTTCAATCTCCGGTACAAAAAAAAAAATCAAACCAGAACTACAAAGTGTGATAGAAAGATACAGTGAATATTTAATTTAAAAAACTTAATAGGACCAGCCAATAGCTCAGCGGATTTAAAGCACCTGCAAGCAGGTGCAGGGGCTGAGGGTCCAATCCCGAGATGGTAATTGAGACTGGGCATGGTGGCACGCTCTTGTAATCCCAGCTCTTAGAGGCTGTAAACAGGATCGCTACAAGTCTGATCTAGTAGTGAGACCCTGAACACCCTATAAACCCTTCCAAAAAAAATTTCATTCTTCATTACACTAAAACGCTGTGACATCAACCTCCTGGCCAAATGCTCCTGTTTGCTTTGCATACATTTATCCCCTACTCCTGACACTTTCTGAGCCAGTGCTAGCAGTCCTCTCTCATGAGGATCTTTAAGAAGTGTGGTCAAAGTACGGGGAGTGTGTTGCCAAGGGCCATTTGATAGAAAGGCAAGCTCGTGGTGTCTCATCTTCTACATAACTCAATGGATCTGTCACTAGTGGTGTGATATCTACTCTTCCTCAAGGTCAAAAGGCCCATGACTTGTATCAAACTGGTTCAAGATATTGAGTCACAGCACCACTTCAGACACCCATGAAAGGGCACTTCCAGAATGCCTTCTGAGCGTGGCAGGGTCCGCATGGCACACCAGGGATCGAATCCCGGCCACTGTGCTCTGCCTAAGCAGGTACTTTAGTCCACTGAGCTGTCCGGCCAGCCCTTGAATTAGGTGAAGTTAACATCCTTTCTCATTTATATGCTCTGCAGTTTCCTGATCATCTAAAATCAGAAATTTGAGCAGACACCAACTCAACCAAGTAACCAAATTAATGTCACCAGTAATAAACAAACAGACCTCCCATAGCTCCTAGCGACACATAGCAGGCAGAAATGGTCAGAGTCAAATATTTTGTTATAGCAACAGAAAATGGCTCACTAGGCCACATAGTTTTCTAGATCTCTCATGTCAATATGTAGTCTAGTCCAAACACTGCATATGTGTTAATAGATGCCTAGTTTGTCTCCAGCCAGAATTCCCTGCCCTTGGTTCTATGTTCATCCACCAAACTGTCTACTTAACACCTACTCTTAGGTAGCTCAGAGGTCTTGTGCCGCTCAGTGCTCCACTGCCAGGGTGGGACATGACCCAGGCTGCTTGCAGGGCTCACTCGTGTTCAGGGAAACCTGCAAATAGCAGCACCTTGGAGCACACAAGCGAACCCTGACACATTCAAGTTCATTGCACAAACTGAAGAAAGTGATACTGGCAGAAAGACGATGTTTGTCATGTGAAATAGCACCTATAATCACATCCACACCCACAGCCATGTGAAGAAACTCTACGTACATTTCAAAGCCACTCTTTCCATTAAGTGTTTGTCCATTTTGTCCTGAGCCAGAGTGCCCTAGGAGGTAACATAGGATTAGCAGCAAACTTAAAAAGGTAGAGAGAGAAAAATCCCTGAAAAAAAAATCCTAAAATTGAGATAAGTGCACCCATTATACCATTTGTAAAGAGAGATGTCCACTGTCTAATTTAGCGATGAAATATTTTGTTGTAGCTCAGAAAAGCTCATTTTCCATGAATCTGACTGCTCCCGCAGTTCTGCGTCTGCCTCTGTGATGATCCCGGTTCTCTCTGCCTTCATCATCCTCCAGACAAAACCTCAGCCCCAATCCCTGCAGTTATACCCTTTCCACTCTTAGCAATGTGGGGCTCCTGAGAACTTTGATAATGAGGCCCTTGTAGTTTTTTTTCTTATTTTACTTTTTTACTTTATTGTCCCTCTGGGAATTGAATTTAGGACTTTATGTGTGTTAGCCAAGTCCTTCACTACTCAGCTAAGCCCATAGCCCCTAACTGAACTTTGTGAGTGCCATATTCTGTACCTCACCATGTCACCTAGGGACTCAGGAGTTCCTGCAGCACCACAAGTGTCCAGCAAGGGGGGGTGGGGGGCTGATCTATGCATTTGGTCTCACATCAGCATTTGTGATGTCAGAGGCAAATACACTGGGCAACACTCAGTAAAGGTACAAGTGAAGGGGTTCATGACCAAGTTCTTAGAATAATGAGTTTTGTTCTGAGTGAGAAGGTCAAGTTAGCCAACTGTTCACATGTAGGCTGCAGTGTGTGGGCTAATTCCCTAAGGCGGATGTGCTGTAGCTAACTAGTGGATCTGTGGTAGGCCTGTGGGTGTGATCACACAGCTCAGACATCATACAGCTATGATGTCACACCAGGAAGCAGAAGGCGGCAGTCATTCGTCCTTCATGTGGAATAGTTAGTCAGAGGTGCTGCAGTTCTTACATAATGGGGAAGTTCAGAGGGCTCCTGACCAGGACCTGAGAGTGGCACCGAGAGGAAATGATTCCCTCATGAAAGTGGTTCTCACGGTCTTGGTAACTCTCTGGTCTTGGGACCCCTATACACTCAAAAGACGTGAAAGTACCATTAGAAATTGAAGTTAAGTCATTTGTAAAATATTTTACTCATTGTAATAACAACATATTATATTAGCATAATATATTTTTGCAAAAAGTACTTTCCAAAGCAAAAAAAAGTGCAAGAAGAATACACTATTTTTCATGTGAGGTAGTGTAATATCTTCCATGAGGGAAGAAAGCTAGGTTTTTGTATACTACTTTCATCACACCAAAAGTGTGTGACACGAGGTCTCTAGAAAGTGTCACCATACATTAATGGAAGAGTGGCAGTGCAAAAGGCTAATAAGAAATTACTACTTTGAAAACATATTTGACTTTCTTTAAAACTCAGGAACAGTCTTAGGATACCCTACAAATTCCTACTCCACACTTTGGGAATACTAATCTAGTGTTAAATCTTCAGTAGAAACTGGCTTTCTAGGTCTAATAATGATCCAGAGTCTATCAGTGGAATCTGAGTGATCTTAAGAATTAGCACATCAAAAACCAATGAGCTTGACTACGAAAGACCAAGTGCACAAGGAAAGCCCTTACACACTGAAGAAGAGGCTTGGCAGTGAGGCAATAAGGGAAAAGCTGGTAGATAGAAGAAGCAAACAAGGTTGTGAACTCCAATTGCAGGGCAGAGACTGTCTAGCCTTGGCCATGTCTCCAGTCTTACTTCCCTCTGTCTGGGTGGTTCCTGTCTCATAGAAGAGGGAGATCCAGGTACTGGTGCTAATGGTAAGGGTCTAGTGCTCTTTCAGAACTAGGATTAACTTCAATATCTGGTTCTGCAATTGCATCAGTGTCCCAAAGAGAAGTATAAGGTGAGCATCCACAACCAGGATATCTGAAATGCGAAGCTCATTTAGCACTGACCTGGTGTCACACATAAGAAATTTCAGGGAGAAAGCAGCAGCAGCACCAGATCCAAGATGGCGGCCAACAGGAAGCTGAGGAAGGAGCTTGAAGAGACTCACAAATGTTGAATGGAAAACTCACGTAACATACAGGTTAATGAAGCTAATGCATTGACTCGGCAAGAGCTTACTGGTCCTGACAATCCTCCACATGATAAGGGGGCCTTTAGAATCGAAATCAACTTTCCATTCAAACCACTGAAGATCACATTTAAAACAAAGATGTGTCACCCAAACACTGATCAAAAAAGGGCAAGTTTGCCTGCTGGTAATTAGTGCTGAGAACAGGAAGCCAGTGACCAAGACTGACCAAATAATCCAGTCCCTCATAGCACTGGTGAATGACCCCCAGCCTGAGCACCCACTCAGCTGGACTGACCTAGCTGAAGAATACGCTAAGGACCATAAAAAAAATTCTGTAAGAATGCTAAAGAGTTTGCAAAGAAATATGGGGAAAAGCAACCTGTGAACTAAAAGCTGCCACCAATGATTCCAGCAAGTGTGAGCAGAGACCCCAAGCAGTGCGTTCAGACAACCCACAAAACAGGACTCTGTGGAAAATTGACACGTGCCACCACCTGGCATTGCCTTGTGGCAGTGACTAACTTCCTATAGTTTTCTTAATCAAAAGTAATCCAGTAACCTGTAAAGAAAGAATTAAAATTTTTAGATATTCTAAAAAAGAAAAAAAAATTCACACCATGAAACTTTTTTATTGCATAATTTAAAATAGTGTATAAAAACACCTTTAGGGTATAGGGTATACATGAAACACATGAATTTGGTATTTACACTTGTGTTCTAGCCTCAGGATATCATATACTGTTTAAATATGTATTTCAATATCTTTTAAAAGTTCCAAAAGTGAAACACTTCTGGTCAGAAGCATTTCATCTAAGGGTTTCTCAACCTGTACAAATGTGTAACAAGACTACTGGTACTGCCTATGAACCTAAGATTTCAGGAAGTTATATTTCTAATATCTGTAATCACATTTTTATTTTCTATGGTAATAAAAAATGTAATAATTCTTACTTGATCGTTTCAATGCCTGAAGTCAAGCTATGTACAAAATCTTCAGTGGTAGCACTTCCCATATCTGTAGCAAATGCTAGAGTCTTTTCAGAGGCAATAATACTTTTAGTGTGTATAATGACAAATCATGACATAGGTACCCTCAGTATTTGGAAAAGTCTATAGGAAAGTGAAGTGCTATTTTTAGCATCAGTAATTAATCAATCTGTGATATTAATAACTGTTGTTAGAGAGGTGATTTAATTCCATGAGCGTTATATTACTCTCAGATATTTATTATGTCTTATAGCCCAAGAAACAAGTAGTTGTTTGAATACATCTGTAGCAATAGTGTTCGTAGCCTGCTGTGGGTTTGTCCATGATACTGAGGTTGTATGTGAAGTCCGTAAGACCTCGTCAGTAGCGGCTGCAATGCCTGTGCCATGACACCACAGATGCCTGGGTTAGACTTATGTGTGGGAATTATTGTTGTGTGCCTCAAGGTTGATGTGTATTACTAGCAATGTTAGCATCTATTTTAATGGTAGGCTTTGTATCCAAGGGGTTGAAGTAGTACAGGTCGTCAAATCAGAAGGTGTCAATAGTAGCTGTAGTATTTGTCATACAGAGTTTAGAACAGGGAAATCAGTCACATGATATTGTGTATTGTAGTAAGCATGTCAATATTAGTATTATTTGGCAAGGAAGGGATAGTGGCACCAGAGTTTGTCATGTGGTTAGGAGGAGTGGGAAGAATTTCATACTCAGTAGTCATGGAAATGAAAATATTACTTGCACTGATGCCAGGAGTATTTAAAGATGGAGAAGTAGTCACAACAGGAACAATATTACCAGCGCTGGCAGCACTCGTACTTATAGAAAAAAATCAGTCATAACAGAAAGATGATCATTAATGCTAGGAGCAAGAGTATGAATCAGAAGAGTAATGGTTATTGTAACAAGAGGACTAGTCCTATCACCAGAAGACGCAACAATGGAAGAAGAATTTACTAGCAGAAACATCAGTGGTAGTGTTAGCAGCACCAGAACTTGTAGCGGTTGTATCAGCAGTGTTCATAGCGTCAGCACTTTCTGGGAACATAATTGAGAGCAGAATCAGTACTAATACTCCTAGGAGAAGTAGCTGTAATTGGAAGTGCACTTTTGTGGTGTCATCAGTGCCTATATAAAAGGAAGTGATTATCAGAGAAGTGCTAGCACCATTGCTGGCATTTGTAGGGAAATCAGTCACATGATATCGTGAATAGTAGTAAACGTCTTAATATTGATTAGTATTACTTGACAAGGAAGGGATAGTAGCAATATGAAGAATAGTGCTAGCCCTGGCAGAAGAAATACATGTGAAAGAAAAGGTAGCTAGTGGAGATGCAGATGCATTTGAGAACTGTATTGCTATCATTAAAGCCAGCACTATGGGTAGAGAAAAGTTGTGGCTGTGACAGGCACTGTAGCATGGCTACTAGCAGTCACAGCACTTGTGGAGCAAAGACCAGCTAAGTCAGCAGCTGTGGTACCAGCCATGATAGCAATAAAGGAGCGCTTGAGACAAGAGGGGTATGAGCATTAGTACTTGTATGAAAGGAACAGTTGTGTCTGGAGAAGTAGTGTTGGTTGTGACATCAAGAGTACTTAGGAAAGGGGTGGTTGTGGTAGTAATTGCACAAGCACTTGCAGAAAAGGAAGACCTTGTGCCAGGAGCAATAGTGATGACATAAGCAGTACTTTCTGGGAAATTCATCATGGCTATAGGGAAAAGAGCACTACCTCTGGAACTAGCAGTGCTTATATTGAAAGGCCAGATTATACCATGAACGGCAGCACTAGCAGAGACCCCAAAGTCACTAGCTTGGAAACAAGTGGTCCTCATAAGAGCTGGGAGGCTGAAGCAGGGATACAAGTATCGGGGCAGTAGTACCAGTGGTGATATTGCTATTTTTTGGGAAGGGAATGGTACTGAGAGTGACACTGGACCCCTGGTGTTCACGTAGTAGGAGTAGTGTCAGCTGTAGAATTAGTGGTGACATCAGTGGCATTCATTGGGAAGGGAGTGGCACTCTCAGGAATAGTAGCACTGGTGTCCCCAAGAGTGAGGAAAGGAGGAGTAGCAGGGGCAGTTGTATTACTAGTGATGCTGGTAGCATTTGTCTGCAAAGAAAGGGTGCTGACAGGGACAGCAGCACTGGTACTCACAGTAGTGGGAAAAGGAGTAGTTGTATCATGAGAAATAGGGCTCCTGGTGACACTGGTAGCATGTGTTGGGAAAGAAGTGGTGCTGGTGGCAGCAGCAGTGGCAGTGTTCACAGTGGTAGGAAAAGTAATAGGACCAGGGCCCCCAGTGCCAGTGGTGGCATTGGTGGTGTTTGCGGAGAAAGCAATGGTGCTGACAGGAACAGTAACACCGGAATTCCCTGTCGAAGTGGAAGGAGAGGTTGTACCAGGAGAAACAGGACTAGTGGTGGCAGTGAGAGTGTTCGCTGAGAAGGAAACAGGGCTGATGGGAGCAGTAACGTTGGTGCCCACAATAGTGGGGTTAAAGGTAGTGTCAGGGGCAGCAGTGCTGGTGGTGACTTTGGTGGTATTTGTGGAGAAAGCTGTGGTGCTGAGAGGAAGAGTAGCACTAGAATTAACTGTCATGGGGAAGGGAGTAGCAGTATCAGAAATAGCACTAGTGGTGGTGTTGGCGGTACTTGTTGGGAGAGCAATGGAGCTGACAGGAAGAGTAGCTCTGGCGCTCCCAGTAGTAGGGAAAGTACTATCAGGGGCAACAGTACCAGTGGTGGCGTTGGTGGTATCTGTTGAGAGAGCCATGGTGCTGAGAGGAACAGTAGCCCTGGAATTCACTGTCACAGGGAAAGGAGTAATTGTGTCAGGAGAAACAGGACTAGTGGCGGCACTGGTAGTGTCTGTTGGGAAGGAAACAGGGCTGACGGGAGCGGCAGTGCTGGTGCTCGCAGTGGTGGGGATCAGGGTAGTGTCAGGGGCAGCAGCGCTAGTGGTGGCGTTGGTGGTATTGCTTGGGAAAGCAATGGTGCTGAGAGGAAGAGTAGCGTTAGTGTTTAAAGAGGTGGGGAAAGGGGAGGTACCAGGAGTGGTGATACTGTTGGTGACAGTAGTGGTAGCTGTTGGGACAGGCCTGGTAGTGAAGAGACCAATACTGCTGGTGCTGGCAGTGGTGGGGAGGGCGGTATCAGGGGCCACAGCACTAGCGCTGACATTGGTTGTGTTTGTCAGGAAAGCCATGGTGCTGAGAGGACCAGCAGTGCCAGTGCCTGAAGAGGTAAGGGAAGGAGCAGGATCAGATGACGCTCTAGTAGTGGTGACTTCAGTGCTCTGTGTTGGCAAGGAAACGGTGGTGACAGCAATAGTAGCACCAGTGTTCACTGTAGTGGGCAAAGGAGTCGGATCAGGGGCGGTGCCATTGGTGGTATTTGTTGGGAAAACAATGGTGCTGAGAGGGACACTAATGCTGGGGCTTCTGGTAGTAGGCAAAGTGGCATCAGGGGCAGCAGTGCTAGCAGTGGCATTGGTGGTACGGGGTGGGAAAGCAGCCGTGCTGAGAGGAACAGCAGCACTGGAATTCGCTGTGGTAGGAAAAGGAGAAATTGTATGAGGAGAAACAGGACTAGTGGTGGCATTGGCAGTGTCTGTTGGGAAAGCTACGGTGCTGACAGGAACTGCAGCACTGGTGCTCCCAGTAGTAGGGAAAGCACTATCAGGGACAGTAGCGCTAATGGTGGCATTGCTGGCATTTGTTGGGAGAGCAAGGGTGCTGACCGGAACAGCAGCACTGGAATTCGCTGTGGTAGGAAAAGGAGAAATTATATCAGGAGAAACAGGACTAGTGGCGGCACTGGTAGCGTTTCTTGGGAAGGAAACAGGGCTGACGGGAGCGGCAGTGCTGGTGCCCGCAGTGGTGGGGATCAGGGTAGTGTCAGGGGCAGCAGCGCTAGTGGTGGCATTGGTGGTATTGGTTGGGAAAACAACGGTGCTGAGAGGAACAGTAGCATTAGTGTTTAAAGAGGTGGGGAAAGGGATGGTACCAGGGGCAGTGGGCCTGTTGATGACACTAGTGGTAGCTGTTGGGAAGGGCCTGGTAGTGAAGAGACCAGTATGGCTGGTGCTCACAGTGCTGGGGAAAGGAGTAGTTAGGGCGGGGGTAGACGTGCTAGTGATGACATATGTGGTGTTTGGGATGAAAGCAGTGGTGCCCATAGGAACTGTAGCAGCCATTCTTTCAGTAGTAGGGAAAGGGGTAGTTGTATCAGGAACATTGGTGCTAGTAGTTGTAACACCCACAGTACTTGTTGCATAATGTGTGCTCTTGATGGGGGAGATGGTACTAATGCTATTGGTCGTAGTACCCGTGGTGAAAGGAGTTGTGTGAGGTACAGTAACACCCGTTGTAGTGAACGCAGCACTTGGTGTCGACAGTGTGAATGTGGTGGAGACAGTGGCAGTAGTTGTTGCGGTAGTGCTCCTTGGAGGGGGTGGTGTAGTTGTATCAGCAACCCAAGTGGTAGGAGTGGCAAGGGTAGAACTCACAGAAGGTGTGCTTGTGATTGGAGGAGTGGCAGTAGCATTCGCGGTAGCATTTACACTACTGGAAGTAGCAGCAGTCTCCATGCTGGTAGCCTCAGGGGTGGTTGGCGATGGCTCAGCACTGGAGCTGATGCTTGTCATGGCAGGGGTGGTAACTGCCAGCTCACCATGAACCCAAATAACCTCAGTTAATTTTGCCAGGTTGATGTTCTTGCCAGTGAATTGAATAGTTAGTCTCTGCCAGGAGCCAAAAAAAAAAAAAAAAAAAAAAAAAAAAAAAAAAAAAAAAAAAAAAAAAAAAAAAAAACAGATAAGAACATAATGTTAAAAATGTTTAAATGCTATTTTTAGTGCACACTTGAAATTGCAATCTAACAAAAAATATGCATCTTTCTTAAGAGAACAATAGCGTATGAATGTGGGTTTACAGGTCATGCAGTTTATTAACTTGTGGGAATCTTTGTGCATAACCTTATTCTAGAAATCTTTCTTTCCACTTTGTTCAGAATTGCAGTGTTCAAGTGTTGTTACAGCTGTGATTCAGATTTGTGTTTATTAGAATCTGTTTTCTTTGCGATTGGATTTTAACCTTCATGACTACTGGCTGCTTTATTTTATGATCATCAGCACCTCATACCCACAGTGCCAGCTCTGTAAGAGACATCTGGGATCCCAGAAAGATTTCCCAAAAGAAGCCACTTGGGGATTTTTCTGAATTGTTCTTTATTAGAAAGAGTTACTTGCTATAATCCCAGCACTTCAGAGGCTGAGGCAAGAGGATCAATGTGAGTTCAAGACCATCCTGAGCTACCAAAGTGAGCTCAAGGCCAGCCTAAACTGCACATCGAGACCCTGTCTCAAAAAGACCAAAAATAAAAAAAAAAAAAAAAGAGTTACTTGCAAAAAGTAGTTTTGATTCAATATTCCAGTAAAACAGCTATAAATAATTGCAAAAAGCCATAGAGAAAGCATTTATTTGGATCATTTTCTAAAATTGAAATGTCAGTAAGTTGTCCTTTTCACCATTTTGAAACAAAACCTATAACTACCCACCATGGATTTTTTTAAAATTTTTATTTTATTTTATTTTTTTCTTGTTTCAGAACTTTTTGTTTGTTTATTTATTTATTTTTATGGCCAGCTCAGCCTGCCCTGAGGGCAGGGCTGTTGCAGCATGTGGTGCTGGGATCAAGCCGCGGTCCCTGCAGCCACCTAAGCTTTCTTAAGGCCACTGAGCCATCCTGCCGGGCCCCATCCACTGTCCATTTTTTTAAGCCATACCCTACAAGTTGTTAAACCCATACTGACAACTAGCTTTACATTCTAAGGTAGACTATTCTTTCCTTTGTGGTTGCCTTTGGTACTTCCTCTTCTAAAATACCAGTTGACTTGCATTTGGACAACAAAAGGCAGCCAGCACTGCTCCTCGAATAGGGCCTTGCATCTATGTCACTGCACTGCAGCCAACTAAGTGACTCGTACTCTATGGGAGGGACACATTCACTTGACAATCACCGCAGTTTAATGCCAGTTTTCAACTGACATGACCCATCGATTTGACCATGGATGTGAATACTGTGAAAAAGAGGGGGAATCCTTCAGCAAGTTTAGAGAATCACTCTGTCCTTGCTTTGGACTTTGAGTGAAAAAGTAATTTCTGTTACGTAGCCTGGGAAACCAGTCTATTCAAGCACAGCACAATCTCCTCAGGAAACACCTGGAGAGGGTAGTACAGAGCACTGATCATTGGTCCCTGGACTACAGTAGGAAGATAAGCAAAGCTGGGCATTCTACAGTGCTCTTGGGAACATATCTATCCAGCACTCTGGTAACCTTCCTAATATGTATATATCCAAGGTCAACAGTGGTAGCAGTTTTAGCCATCTTATGATCATTAAATAAGACAGGTATACTTATGGACAGGAGGCTTGGATGCTCCAACGTTACTCAATGACATGTTACTCACTAAAGTGGAGACACTTTTTTTTCCATCTTCTCTTGATATCAATATATGGAATATGCCACCTCCTTAGTCCCTACTCATTTTAAAACAATTTTTTAAAGGTTTATTTGTTTACTTGATACAGGATCTCACTATGCTGCTCTGGCTCATAGTTATCTTCATGTCTCAGCCTCCCCAGTGCTGAGATTAAACCACCAGGCCTGGTTTCAGTGTCAGCATGGCGTGGGGCTGGCACAGCATCCAGTACCAGGAATTCAACACAGGTCCTTGTGCTTGCCACACAGGTGCTTAAATCACTGAGCTATCTCCCAGGCCCCCCTTAACTCGTACTCTTATTTCAAGGATCACGTATGATGTGCCTTCAGATGGGAACCATGATAACTCCAAGGACAAAATGGCCAAGTAACTGTTATTTCAGATCAGCTTCAATTAGAAGAAAGGCCCCTAACACTTAAGGAAAAGTCACCACAAAGTCATCCTCGTGACCCAGGGGAAAGTTACTAAGCTGCTCACCCACCCAGCGAAGCCACCAAAATGAGACCCCTTCTTTTGTTAGTGGGCCAATCCGAAGGATTCTCTCAGGACTATGCCCCTCAGCTATACTGTCCCCCAAGGTGAAGCCCTTGCCGGTTTTCTCTTCCTTCTCGAGCTCCCCCATGTACCTTGTACCAGTGGTACTCTGACCGGCCATACCTGATTGGATGGCTCACTCTTCAAGTTGGTCTCTATGAATTGCTGGTTGTCATAGGTGAAAATGACTTGTGTCACATAAATAGAATTCACACCCCAAACTTTAATATATCCAACTTTCAGAGGATTTGAGTCACTCAAATACTTATTGTGTATGATGTGGATTTGCAGGATATTCTACAAAGAATTAAAAAAACATAACGAATTTTTATTTTTCATAATGAACTTTTAAATAGATAATATTTCACATTAAAATGTAGCAATATCAAATACTTTTGTAGTACTGGTTTATTCTTTTCCTTTCTTTCCTCCTTTCTCTTTTGCAGTAGGCGAGATACTTAGGGTCTTTATACTGAGCTAAAAGCTCAAGCCCTTTTCTTTTTAAATTGAAACAGAGTCTTGCTAAGTTGTTAAGTTGTCCAGACTGGGCTCAGATTTTCAATCTTTCTCCCTCACCCTCTAGAAACTGGAGACATGTACCACCTTAACTGGCTCTGTTTTCATTTTGAATTTCAGCTTAAATTTTAGTAAGACACTCCTTCAGTATTTATTTTCTGAGTATCTGCTACAATAATTTTGATGAGGTCAAAATAGGTCTTTATACCAGCATTGCAAAATGTATTTTGTGTGCATTTATTACTCATTTTTTTCAATAATTTTGCAAAGAAAGTGATATTGTTTCTTCACAGGGAAGGAAACTGAAGCTCTAAAAGAGGGAGAAGCTGAAGGCCACAGAGCTAAAAGACACAGATAGGGTAGAATTATGATGCACATAAGTGAAATATCTCAATTAATACAGGTTGACAAAAACAGTAAGCCACCAGACCTTAGATAAGCCATTCACAATAATATATGTACTCACATAAATTATGAACAGTTTAAGTTCCAAGATAAGGATTATGATAATAAGAGATAAATTATAAGATACCACTCAAAGACTAAATTAAAATGATAGTAAAATTTGTTACAGTTTGAAGGGAAAGAAAAAAAAAATCACTGTGGGAATACAGTAGACAAGGGAGGACTTACTTAGTAAGGACCCAGAACTTCAGAAGTCCCAGGAGGATGGGTGGGATGTGTAAGGGTGACATGAAGGAGACAGGAAGCACTGCAGGGACACAGTGGCCCAAGCCTCACTCTGAGTGAGCACCGGGCTGCTTTATCTGGAGCTTTGTCAACAGAAGTGGGACCAGTTACGTGTGCACGATGCAACCATCAAGGAATCTATACAATAAAGCAAAGAGCTCCTCCCAGCAGACAAGAGCTACAAATATCTCATCTCTCGTGGTATCGGCAGAAAAGGGAAAACGTTCACTGCTATTCATTCCTGAGGAATTAACAGGTCATTTTTGGCTGATTGAACAGGCAGGCCCAAGGGAAAATCAAGATGAAGGAAGATAGCACGAAACAGGTACATACAGTTGGACTAATGCTTACTGAGTTAGTAGCTGACTGATAAATCTTCTGGAATTTTGCAAGCTGCTTAATAACCCAAAACTGGATAAGACAAGGGAGTTCTTTGCACTGTGGAAACCATGAAATCCTACAGCTCCGCCCCGTCTGCACAAGCTAGCTTAGCAGCCAGGGCAACACCGAGGGTGACCCCACAGGAAGCTGGATGCTTTCTTTCATTTCAAGTCTCCACTCTTCAGAGGGAATGCATCAATTCACAAACATCACAGAAGTAATGATACATTTGTCACTAACTTGAAATAATGAAAACTAGAAACTTGGACTCAGAAATTATTTCAGAATCATCTCATGTTTTGTGACAAAGAAACAGATTAAACAGGAAAATGGCTTTTCCTAAAGTGAGTAGTTAGTAAAAATAGAACAAAACTCCTGGGCTTACAGATCAACAACTTCACTTACAAATAATAATTTCAGAGGAAAAATAAGTAAAGCCTTGTACCCAACTATTCATTAATGACAGCTAAAGCTCAGATGTAATTCATAAACTGCTGTATTTAGCTTCAAATAAATTAGTGGAGGTTAGAAAAAATGTAATCTAGTCATCATGTCTAAGAAAACTATTAGAAAAAAGAAGATGATTAGAAGGCATTAACTGTGAAATTTATACATCTCAAACATCTGGCACATGTGTATAAAAACTTAAAGCTGTGAAGCACCCACAAGAAAATAAGAAAGTCATGCCAAAAAATGTATAGACAATATCAAAGTTCATACCATCATCTAGGAATACAATACAAACTGTGTGTGCAACTCAAAATTTTCTAGTAATCATATTTTTAAAAAATAAACAGATGAAATTAATTTAAAGATATATTTTGCCAAAAATTCTAAAATGTTATTTCAGTGTATTAAATATGAGTATGAGGTATCTTACAATCTTTTTTTCAAAAGAACTAATTGAGCATTTCAGAATAGGATAGTTGTACTAGGAAGAGCACAGTGATCAAATGTAGCTCATTGGTGGCATATTGGATAGTGAAGATATAAATTACGATCTCAACCCTGAGGAGAAATCTATGCTAAATGGTTTTCAGTAGAGTGATCATATCTAGGAACCAGCACATGTACGAAACAGCTAAGTTAGCCTAGAGGTGGGTAATTCTAAAAAAAGAAGACAAAAGTGATATATAATAGACAATATTTGAAGTACCACTACAGAATAGAAAATATAGATTTTTGCTACAGTAGTTCTTATATCAAGTCAATGTATAACAACCTAAACACAAGAAGATTGCAGGTTTGACAGAGAATGATCCCCTAGTGTTCTTGTTAGAATTACAGATCATCCATGGACTCACTTAACATGTGTGACATATTGGCTGCGTCATGATCCTCAATCATTCATTCTTCTCTATTCATATCCTTTTCTCTGCAATTTTTACTCTCTGGATGAGATGCTTTGTCCCTGCTGTGCCTCTGGGATTGGCCCTATGACTCTGCTTTGCAAATGAGAAATTAGACAGCTTGATGCAAGAAGTGATTTTAAAGGTCCTGAGGTGTTGGGCCAGAGAGATAGCTCAGTGGACTAAAGTGCCTGCTTAGGCAAGCTTAGGCAAACACAAGGACTGCAGTTTGATTCCTGGCACCACAGGCAGCGCCAGCCCCTCCCTTAGGGTGGGTTGAGCTGGCCAGAGTCCAGAGGTGGTGATGCACATCTGTAATCACAGCTCTGGGGAGACCAAAACAGGAGGATCACTATGGGTTTGAGCTGCCAAGTCAGACCCTGCAACAACCAATACATTCAAAAAGTACTGAGATGTTTACTTGTACTTTTGCCTCCTTCAGAATCACAAAATGTTCTGCTCAGACCTCCACATAATTTCATTTTAGATCATCATTAACCAATCAAATACATATGTAAGTGCATAACAGCAAGACAATTTGAGCAGACTAACAGACTGAGGCTGACACCTGATGCGTGAGAAGCAGTGAAAATGAAACAGACCCCGCTCAGACCTCTGGCAAATGTAGGATGTAAGTGTTTGTGATTGGCTGCATGCCCCCAAGGCTTGCCACTGTGTGTTATCCAGCATTCCTGCAAGTTGGAGAGTTGAACCTAACATTTGCATGGCAAAGTTTTATCAGTCAGAAAAATTCGCATCCTTGGAAACATCACAAATTTAACAGTTATTTTTCCTCAGCAAGTTATTTCTTTTTCCTGTTTTCTTTTTCTCTTTTCTTTTCTTTCCTTTCCCTCCCCTTCTCTTCCTTTCCTCTCTCTTCCCTCTTCTCTCTCTCTCTCCTCTCTGTCTCTCTCTCACTCTCTCCTTCTTTCCCTCTCTCCCTCCCTTTCTCTCTCAAATCTCATAATGGTATATTGAATAATTGCTATAGTAGCACTGTTTCTTCCTTATTTTACTGTCAATAAACCTGAACTACAGAAGTAAACCCAGGAAGGACCTCCCATTAAGATGAAAGATACTATAGTTATATAATTCAATTCATAATGTATAATTTTTAATTAACTGGAGAAGCATTTATAAAACTCAGTAATCTACCTGAGATGCTGTAAAGTTGGCCAGGAAGTAGTTTCCATTTTCATAGGTATCTGAAAACAAGGAAAAAAAATAATAACCACCTACTCATTGTCCTAATTCCAACAGATAATCTTATATATAATCATAAAACACTTTATAGGGTCACAGTTACCAATCAGGATATTAATCTCTCCCTAAGAAGCATTGAAGATAGTGGCTAAGCACTTGCCAAACATGCATATGACTCTGAGTTGGATCCCTGACCTACACATACAAAGAAAGAGGAGGAAAAAAACATAAAAACAAGAGGGAACAGAAGAAGGAGGAGAGGGAGAGGGAAAGGGAGAAGAACAGGGAGGAGGAGAAGGAGGAAGAGAAGGAGGGAGGAGGAGGGAAGAG
>PVJA010005488.1:0-37380 GCA_004027025.1 Myocastor coypus
GAGAGAGAGAGAGAGAGAGAGAGAGAGAGAGAGAGAGAGAGAGAGATGGGGTCTGAGTGCTCCCACCTCGGGGAGCGCTGCCTGCCCAGGACTGCGTGAGTTCAGGCCGTGGAGGTGGGCTTCACCACCGTCATCCAGCCTGCCCTCTCTGTGGGTCACACCTAGCTCCATTCTTGAGTTCTGGTGTTGAGTAGCAGGAAGCACTTCCTACTGTTGGCTTTGTGGGACTTCACCTGATCTTGCCAGGGATTTATTGAGCTCCTTCTGGGTTCCAGGAGTTAGAACCACTAAACCTTGAACCGTGGTAGCTCTTTGTCTTCCAGACAACCAGTTTGATGGGGGAGACTAGCACACACAGAGAAAGCTTTCAGAGCCAGTGGTCTGAAGTGTGGGCTGTGGCCCAGGCATGGGAGAACGGTGGAAGGGGAGGGAGGTGGGAGAGATTTCAGTGTAGGAGGCCTGAGCCACCCTGCATGAGGGGCAGTGCCATGTGCTTCAGGGTGGGGGCAGCTGTGGACCATGGCAAGAGCACAGGTGCAGAGCTGCTCAGGGCAGGTCCCTAGGGTGAGATTCTGGGTGGGATGAAGGAGAGGAAGGAGCGCAGGTGTGACCGTGGAGAAGTAGAGGTGGAGGTTGCCTTAGGCCAGGACTCTGAGCTGTGTCTGATCTCTCCCGTGTCCCGTGGTCCCTTCCCACCTCACTCAGTGTGTGGCAAGCCCTGACCCTTCTCTTCCCTCCTGTACTGAGCTCGGTAACCCTAAAGGTGTTGGCAGCTACTAGTGGCTGTGACATTGTGCTCACGGACAGCTGATTTCCCTTCATAAAACAAGCGCCGTGGTGGCTGGATTCTGGGCTAGACTGGCATCTGAAGAGAGGGGAAGCCTGCCTCAGACAGGCATCTGAAGAGAGGGGAAGCCTGCCTCGACTTTGGAGCACCTGTGTTAATATTTCCCCTCACTGCTGAAGGCCTCAGTCATTGCCTGGGTTTTATGGAGGGTCCAGGGCTGTGCTTTCCAATACAGAAGCCTTTGGGGTACTGACTGGGCCCTGGAACTGTGGCCAGTCCACGTTGAGATGTGTTGTGAGTATAAAATACACACTGGCATCAAAGACTTGCGACAAAAACAAGGAGAACGTGAAATATCTTGATGGCATTTTTGAATATCAATGATATGTGGAATTTATACTAGTTTAGACATATTAAGTAAAAATACATTATTATAATACATTTCACTTTTTGCACATTTAACAATGAAAATAATAGAAAACTTCAAGTGGCATATATGGCTATGTTTTTCTTCTCTTCAGAAGGGCTGGCTTTGTACGAGGATTCCCTACCTCATATTTGCTGCAAAGAGTCACTTCATAAATGCACATGATGGGCTTTGTGGTCATTTGGCCCCGTCATGGCCATTGAGGTTTGCTACTGTAATGTGTAAGAGGTCTGTGTTAGTTTCCCATAGGTGCATAACAGATTGACATACAGTTTGTGAGATTAAAACAACAGAAATTCATTGCACCTCTGAGGCATACAAACCCCACATGGTCTCATGGGCTGAAATCAAGGTGCCAGCAGGGCTGGGCCCCTTTCTGGACTCTTCCACGGGAGCGCCTCCCTGCTTCTTGCTTCTTCTGGAGTCTGCATGCGTTCCTTGGCTTGTGGCCCCCTCCTCCATCTTCAAGGCTGGCAGCTCGGAACGCCTCTGTCCTGTCTGTCCTGGTCACAGCCCTCTCCCACTTCTCTGCCACCCTCTTCTCCTGTTAAGAGGTTGTGGCTGCTTGGATTACCAGATAATTTAGGATAATTTTCCCTTAACCACAGTGGTTTAACTTACAGTCCCTTTTGTTTGCAAATTAACACATCCAAAGATTCTGGAGATGAGGATGTGGATAGTTTTGAGAGGTTGATTATTCAGCCTAGAACATGCTCACGGACATCACAAAAATGAGTGGGCCTGGCTGTGTTCTAGTACAAGTGCAAAAATGAGTTGGTGGTCTCGAGCTTGTGGACCCCTGGGGTAGGCCGCTCTCTCCTAAGAATGTGTGGTGGAGTGATGCTTTCTCTACATGCTCCATAGAGAAGGTTCTCTGTTCTGATAAGTTTAAGAAGTTAAATAGGCTGATACATCTTCCTCTTATGCAAAGCTCTGAGAAGTCCTGCAGTGGATAAGCTTGGTTAATTTTTCTTAGCACTACATTTTTCAAGCCCTGTTCTTTTTTTTTTTTTTTTTTTCACCCAGGCACAAGCTGCATGCTCAGAGTCCCAGGAACACATTCTGGGAAAGGCCGGGCATGGCCCAGTGCAGCCGTCTCAGAGAGGGCTGCCTCCAGCCTCCCGATCAACCATCACGACACCAGTCACGTCCCTTGAGATTTGATTAGAGAAAGCATTTTGGCTTCATTAAAGTTCATTAAATGAACCATCCAGTGTAATTTAGCTGAATAAAAATGGTTCAAATGGCTTTAACCCCCAACCCCTTTTACAGCAATTTAATTGAGGGAAAAGCAACTATATCAATGACGTAGAAAAATATTTCTTGACTTTCAAGAGAGGGAGGTTGGGAGACAGCACCTGCTTCACTGTCTCGGCCCTGGAATTTAGGGGGTTGGGAGCAGGCTCCAGGGAGAAGATGGCATGGTCTGGCCTGCCTGCTGGCCCCTCCCTCCTTCCCTCCTTCCTTCCCTCCCTCCTTCCTTCCTCCCTCCCTCCCTCCCTCCCTTCCTCCCTCCCTCCCTGTCTCCCCCTCTCTTTCCTCCTTCCCTCCCTATTTTTCCCTCCCTGCCCTCTACCCTTCCTTCCTATTCTAGGAGGTTGATGGTTGGTTGCCACGGCCTAGCAGGGAATGCGTCACCATCTCCGGTGTGGGGCCACGATCCATGAGCCTGGGCCTCTGCAGAGGTGGACAGTAGACTGCCAGTCTGCCCTTCCCCTGTGCTCTGCTCCTTTGCAACAAACTGCAGGGTTAGTGCCACAGCAGGGACCATTCCTCCTGCTTGTTCAGAAATTTCATCAGCATCTCAGGATAGCAGGGCAAGAGAGGGGCCTGGCTGTCTCCAAGAAGCTTACTATGGTCTGAATAGTTGTGTCTCCCAAAATTTACATCTCAAAATCCTCACCCTCAAAATGAGGATCAGAAGATGGGACTTTTGGGCAGTGATTCATCACTGTGGGGGGGGTGTCACAAATATGGAATTAGTGACCTTACGAAAGAAGCCCAAGAGACACCCTTCATCCTTGTTACCACATGAGGTTAGGCAAAGAAACAGCATTCATCAGATCTTGAGTCTGCAGCCCCTGAAATTAGGACTTTGCAGGAACCCTCAGAAGTGTGTGAATTGCATTTCTCTTGCTCATAAATCAGTTAGTTTTTCACATTTTGTTATAGTAACCAGCATGGATTAAGGCTGGAGGAGCACACTCTGAAAAATACCAATGAGAGAGTGTCACCATCTTGGATTCTGGTCCAGTCCACTCTAGATGCGCCTGGCTCCACCCACCAAGATGAGAAATGCCAGGAACACAGCTGTCCCCCGCTTCTCTCAGCTACACTTTGGATTACCCCTTTGCATCACCTGAACTAGCCAGATGGAACATCGTGAGCCCGCAACTCAGCAAAAGGGGAAAAGGGGAAAAGGCCAGCTGCTTCTCCTGCAGCAGGGACAGAGGCGCCAGCCTCCTTTGTCCTGTGTGCCTGCTACATCATTGTGGGGAGTGCCTGTGCCTTCCTGCAGAAATAAAACCTTGCCCCTCGTCCTGGGTCTGAGTCTCTTCTTTCTGGTCCTGGCAACTTGAGTCTGTGAGCCTATTTCTGAGAAGAGGAAGACCAAGAAGGCATCTCTTTTGTGGAGGGGGAAAAGAGAAGTGTGCAGACCCCGTGCACCTCACGAGTGCCGCGTGGATGGACGTTGCGGCAGCTCCAGCCAGCCCGGGCACTAGTCGAAGGGGAGCAGGATTTCCATCAGCAGTGCTGGGAGTAGCGGGCAGATGGTTGCTGCTCACAGGGGAGGGGAATCAGTGGCCTTCAGCAGCTGCAGAGATCACCCTACAGGAGAAGCCAGCAGGGGAGCTTTCATCTGGGGGTGAAGCTTGGGATATTCCCGGTTCTCTGCTTTCTCCTTCCATAAGCATTTGCAGGAGACTGGAGGATACGTGCAGTGGACAGGCTCAGGCCGGATCTCAGAAGCTGGAACCTGAGTAAGGACCTAGTTCCCTAGAGTGACCATGCATAGATAGAGCGAAGGGGGTGAGAGGAAGCTATGGCCTGAAGTCTTTGGGGGTTGTCATGGGGGCAATCTGGCTGCCAGGGCTCAGAGGAGAGGAGGGGCTGAGAGGGAGTGCACGCATTGGCTTGGGCTGCCACAACTGGCGCAGATTCAGGGGCTTCAGCAGTTGTTGAGCATTTCTGTATAGTTCTGGAGCTTAAAAGCCCAGGATTAAGACGAGCAGGTTTGCTTCTTTGAGGCTTCTCTCCTTGCCCTGAGTATGGCTGTTTCTTCCTGGATCCCCCTAGTTTTCCCTCTGTGTCCACACCTCTGCTTCTCAAAAGGACACCAGTTAGACTAAATTACGACCCACTCTGATGACCTCATGTAGTTTTATTCCCCCCCTTTAAAGCCCTTGTCTCCAAGTACAGTAACTTTCTAAGGTATCAGAGGTTAGGATTTCAACTTATCAATTTTGGGTCAGGACACAGTGCAGCCCATGGCAACAGAAGACAAAATGCAGGCAAAGGGGTTAAGGAGCGACAAGGGCACTGTGAGCATCCAGGAGCAGGGTGGACACAGCTGAGAGGGACAGTGGTGCTAGTGTAGGCAGGCAGGGTGCTGGCTGAGTCATATGCAGGGAGCCTGATCTGCCAGAGAGGCACGTGGGGCACCTGCACCCAGCAGTCCCTCACTCACTCAGACCCTGACATTCCTGCTCATCGAACCTGCCTCTGCCAGGAAAACAGGTGCTTCTACATCTGGATCCACTCTTAACCCAGGAATTCCACCAAGATGAGTCTCTCTAGGATCATTGTGTGGATGTGGCTTCGTGTCCCCGGCTCAGCCCTCACCCTTTTAGGGGGTGTAGTCTGTTTAGGGCAAGAGAAAATCTCATCTGGTTGTTTGCTCCCAGCAACATAGCACAGCTCACTGACCCCGCTGTAGAACAACAGGACTCCTGGAGTAAAGGGCGACCTCTTCCCAGTCTCAGCGCTCTGTGCTTTTGCTGTACTCAGTGCCTCCTTTACAAGATCCTTAGGCTTTCTCCCCATCTGAAAGACGTTACTCCCGGAACTCTTTCCACAGCAGGATTAATGCAGGATGGGCCGTCTCAGCCTCATCACTCCTCAGTGCCCGGAGTTTGGCCATATGCGTGTCTGGCTCCTTGTTCCCAGAGCACCCTGTAGCCTCATCATCATCATTTATTACTTCTGGACCCCCGAATCTGGCAGTGAGAGCCATTTGTGCAGGACAAAATGGCTTTGTTTGGGAGTCTCAGATGAGAGATAGAGGGGACGATGTCATGAAACCTGATTTTAGGAGTAAGTTTGATGTATCATCTCATAAAATCTTGCTTATCAAATTAATTCAATGGTCAGGTGGCCTGCACACTGGCCAGTGACCACAGCAAAAGTCAGAAATGCATGAGATGGTCAGGAGGCTGCCATGGGGCACAGAGGCAGAATGACTCTTAATTAAATGCTTGTCTGATGAGCAGGGCAACCCGCTCATGGATAACTGCTGACAGCTGAAGGCAGGTGAGGACCTGCTGGAAGGAGAATTGGGCCAGTGAGCTCTGAATGGGCCTATTGAAGCCCTGTGACTCAGCTTCCCTGTTTATCTCGCACTGTGAGACATGGAAATATCTAAGAGGGCAGGATGCTCAGAGATGTACCCTGCTGATTTTATGGCGTGTCTACTGGCCTTGGTTCTTGTTTCTTTTTCTGTGTATTTCCTAGGGCTGGTGCTTCTGCTGTGTGTCCCTGTCGGGGCTCTGTGTACGCCTGGACAGATTATACACACTATGCTCTTCTCTGAATGTGAACAGTAATGTCCCTGGCATTACTGTGTGTGTGTGTGTGTGTGTGTGTGTGTGTGTGTGTGTGTGTGTGTACACATAGAGGGCAGTTTGGATTCCAAAAGCTGGAGGAAACTGAGGGCCCTTTCTTCTTCAGGTGGGGCTTGGTGGGAAGCAGGAGGAAGATGATGGGCAGTAGATGAGCCCTGGGAGAGCTCCTCCCTCTTACTACATATCCTACCTCATCCTCCTTTAACTTGTAATAAGGAGATGATGCTATTTCTTATTCTGTATTTGCCCAGAATGCTTGTTATTTTCTTTCTTTCTTTCAGAATCCAATTTTCTCTTGACATTTCTGCCTAATGTAGCAAAGCCTGACCTTTGGGAGAGGACATTGCTGGAAGTCTGGTCTCTGCCTGGGGCTTCCTGCAGCTCCTCTGTCCTCTGTGTTACCTGGACAGCTCCTGTCAGCCTTCTCCCATTGCTTACCAGAGGCTGTGCCCCAGGACCCTTTTCACCTGGGCTTTTGGCTTGTGGAGCCCCTAAAAGATGCTGCTATTTAGCTTCAGACCAGGGATTTTTCTCAAGAAAGCTGAAAGTAGAGGTCACCATCTTTCCCAAGTTCTGACAGGATTCCATTGCAGATATAGAAGTCTGGGGCGTGTCCAAGGGTGTAGCTATACATGGACAGCAAACCAAAAATAACATGGATAAAAAGGTAGCCACCTGAATGCTTCAGTTCTCAGATTGATTAACACGTCATAAAGGCTGATGACAATAGAGATCAGAGAGTGGTACTGAAACCTGTTGTCTTTAGCCCGAGTCTGGGATGCCAGTCCAGTAGCTAGGGAGGGCTAGTGACTAGGAGGCATATGCCAGGTTCTCTGTTGCACCCTAAGTAGGACAGAAGCCATTGTAGAGAGCTTGGCCAGTGATATCCTTCATCAGTCATCAGTACAGTGCTTCTATCACCCTTCCTGTAGGATCTGTGGGGAAAGTGCAAGTTTTCAGAGGTAAAACATGTGATCACCAGACGTTCTGGGAAGTAGAGCATTATGGGTAGCTTAGGTGTATAGCTTCAAGTGAGCACATGCTGTCACACCCTGCAAAGGAGAGGTGCTTGGAGCCTTTACTGGCTGGTCAAAGCCTAGCTAATCCAGGCCAGTTTAAGTCCAACAGACTTGCCATAGGTTGACTGGACAAGTTGAGTTTGTGAACGGGGCAGCCTGCCCTTTGGTTGCTCTTGTATTTGAATATCTGTTCTTGTTATGAGCTGAGTGTATTCTTTCCCTAGGCAACCTTGAGTCCTATCTATTAAACAGACTGTTTGGTCTCCTTCATAGCTCATATCAAGAGGATCTTTTGTGAGTGTTCCTCATCTCATTAGGTAGCTTTGCCACCCATCTGCCCTCTCAGTTTTCTCACCTGCCTCTCTAAGATCTTAGGCTTCATTTCCAATGCTTACCTTGACTCTGTCCACTTAGTTGTCTATCCATTCTTCTCTTTGCAACACTGTATTAGCCACCTAATCAGCCTGCCAGTTTTTGCTGCCCTTCTTCCAGTTAAAAACATAGCAATTAGATCAAGTTCCTTCCCCATTTAAAAATCACTTTTTTTGGGGCCAGGCAGGATGGCTCAGTGGTCTAAAGCGCCTGCTTAGGAAAGCTTAGGTGGCTGAAGGGACCACGGTTCAATCCCTGGCACCACATGCTACGCCAGCCCTGCCCTCAGGGCAGGCTGAGCCGGCCGTAAAAATAAATAAATAAACAAACAGAAGTTCTGAAACAAGAAAAAAAATTCTTAAAAAAAAAAAAAATCACCTTTTGAAATAAAATCTAATCTTCTTCCCTGTTGTCTGGTCTTCTTGGCTAGGATTCCTCCTGGGCCTTGCACTCACTACTTCCACCACTCATACTTCTCCCTGATGCTCAGCTTGTTTTCATTTGTCTCAGGTTTCATGTTGCTTTCTCAGAAAACACTTGGTTCGGCACCTGTCTGAAGTTACCTTACCTCACTCCCACATCAGTTACTTATGTAGCTCTGTTTATCTCCTCTTCCTGGTTAGTCACTTGTAGCTAGAATATAAGGCTCTAAGAGACCTTATCTTCCCCCTGTACAGTCTACTCCCTTACTCCTCAGTGTGGCCTACATTCCAGTCTCAATGTGTATCATCTGTAGAAACCATCTAAATATAGGTGCACGTGTGTGCATATGTGTGAGCATAAACAAGAGCCTGTGTTTGCATCTATTACCTACCTGTTTAACAGACACAAGCACACGCATGCTTGTGTGTGTGGACAGACGTTTTCCTAAATGGTTATCTGCCTGCCTGCTGCCCATTCCTGTCAGCAGACCAGAACAGTGTTCCTGGGGTGCCGCTTCTGCCAGTGGCTCCTGCCTGTAACAGTTGTTATCTCATCAAAAGTTGTTAGTTGAGACTGGCAAAGTGGTAACTCTGGGTGTTTCTTCTTTTATTCAGGAGACTAATGGCTGCTCCCTTCCCCTGTACATCCTAATGAGAACAATTAAATAGCCATTAGGAGATGAACAGACATGTGAATAGAAGGCTGTTGTCTTGATTTCATGGATTGGCATGTTTGCTGGGGAGGTGCAGCTAGAAGGGGTTGGGTGACCTGCAGTTTTTCCCAGTGTGATGTTAAGGATGTGTAGGTGTTTAGGTAACCATAGAAGTCTGTCGTCCTACAGAAGGGTGGCTTCAGAAAGCTCCCTGAACTCTTGTCCTCAGGAGGAACCATGAGGGAATGACCAAGAAGATTTTGTTGATTCCTTGATTTCTAAGACAGCCTTAAAAAGACTTCATTCCTCTTCAAACCTGATCTCTAGCCTCAGTGGCCACCAGATGTATTATTGGTAGGAGCATAAAGCAAAGAAAAAGAAAAAGAAGAAAGGGAAAGCCAGGCACCAGGGGAAATGACCAAGCTCTGGAGGGAGAGCAGTGTGATCTGTCCTTTAACCCCCCTTTCTTTGTTCATCTTGCAGAAACCTATCAAGTAACCGGCTCACCACACTCTCGTGGCAGCTCTTCCAGACCCTGAGCCTTCGGGAATTGTAAGTTTGGATTTGACCACTGTGCAGGTGGTGAAGTGGTGGTAATGGTTGGGTGGAGAGAAGTGTCTAGCCCTGGAGCTAGCTGGAGGCTGGGTTCACACCGAGGGGCTGCTTGTTTTGGATGGCCTCCAAGGGCACCATGCGCAGTGAGAACCATCCGCTCCTTTCCCTGATTTCTGATGCTGTTTCTATGAACATTGCATGTCAGAGACAGAATCTCATCACTTATCAGAGCTTAGTTTTGTGCTTTGCAGGCAAGGAGAAGTATCAGTGTTAATAATTATCATCAAGAGTATGCATTGATTTTAAACAAAGGCACACATGTTATATAACTTCATAGGTTATGAGGTACGCTTTCATTAGATTTAACACCATGGGAGTAATGAGAGATACTCTGCATTTTATGGGCAAGAAGTCTAAGGCCTCTGAAAGGCATTCAGAACTCAACCATGATTGCATTATTAGGGACTGGTGGGGCCAGGATTTGAATCCAGGGCTTACAGTCTCAGACTATGTCATTTTTACAACCTCCTGTGAGCTATTTCAGCCTGATATGGGCCTCCTGGGAGCTGGCGGGAGGCAAGATACATTGATGTAATCTGCATGAAACTGCTTAGCCTTGCTGTATTCCAAGGCTAATGAAGGCACCCCTACTATGGTCAGTCATTTTGTGCAAACAAATGCTGTCTGGATGAATGAGAATTCGTGACCATTGCTGGAAAAAAATAACTCACGTTGATGTATGAGTCACTCGGTCATCTCTGTGCATGAAGGACAGCGTATTATGTTGAAGAAATAAATCAGGTACTAAATTGAAAAGGAACTGAGGCATGGGTGAAGTGAGGCAGCCAGGGTTTCAGAGATGCTGCGCATGGGTTCTGTTTTACTTGATGACTCAGATCCAGATTCACAGAATGCAGATTGCTTTGTTGTTGTCTCTACCAAGAAGCAGTGACCTTGGACCTACATCTAGGGTACTGGCCTTTCCATGTGTTCTTTCTTCATCTAGAAAGACCTTTGTCATGATCCTTTGTGTTTGGACCAGCTGGTAGGAAGGACAGTATTTATATCCAGTGTCCTAGTGTCTTTTCATTCCATGACAACTTTGTGTACTGCCTTTATCCTCTTGGGCCTAAGTGTTCACAGAATGCACCAGAAAGTCACTTTAGGGATGGAATGGACAGAGGATGTCTCTTTCAAAGTGTTTGGATTTTAGGACAATACTGCTGTGGGTTGATTTCCACACTTAGCCTTGATCGTGCCCTGCCACCAGGATACTATTCTGGTATGCTTCCCATAGGCATCAGAGTTCTTCTTCAGATCCAGGTGGACACCAATAACTTCTACCCAAGCTGGGAAAAATGTATTATTGGCACCTAAATGTCAGCCTATAACACTTTCTGTGTTGCATTCATCCACATCTTTGTAGGTAGAAAAGATCTTACAGGTAGATTAATATGAGTGCTATAATTATTGCTCACGCTGATTTCTGAGTTCTTCCTTGGCACCCGGCAGTGTTCCAGGTAATCTATTAAATTATGTGTGTTATTTAATTTGAGCCTTATGACAATTCTGTAAGGTAGGAATTATTACTACCAGTTCACCTTCAAGGACACCAAAATGTTTAGCAAGGTTAAGTATCTTCTTTAAGGGCACCCATAAAATGGTAATTTGTAGATTGAAAGCTTTGACCACTCTGTTCAGCTGCCTCACAAATATTTTTAATCTTTCTCCAATACAAGGATCTCTTCTACAATAATGTTTCAAAACTGTATAGCTGGTTCTTTCCTAAATTATTCTTGAATCAATTGGCAGGCCCAGGAACCTCCCTTTCTTGGCAGTCTTGTATCTCTTTCTTCTGGGATGTTTTTCCTTTCATCTAGGGAGACTAGGGACAGTGCCCTTTTGGGGGATATCTGGGGTCTACTGTTAGCTGAATTATTATTATTATATTTTTTGTTAGCTGAATTATTGAGAAAAATGTTCAGTGTTCTTTCTAAGAAATCATTGAATGTGAAATCAATGGTGTGCTGCCCTGGTGACCTGTTTCACAGAGATTTAGAAACAGTTGTTCCATGGATATATATTTAAAGAAAATGTCAGATTTTTCCCAGAGGATCATGGGATTCTGCATTCATCTTTGCCTGGGATCAATACACTGGTGAGCTAGATGTAACTTATGGAAGAATGAAGATGTTCCTTCCAGTGAGAGTCAGCACATGAGTGCCATCATGTCCATGGAGTATTTTATTTCTGTCATATTGTTAAATAAGAAAAAATTATATTGGAGGGTAAGGAAGCTCTCTGCCTACCCCAAAGAGTGGTTGCCCTGTAGGAGTCTTTTTTATGAAGGAAGCATTAAGTGCTTAGAGCGGAAAATTTATCTTCTGGCTGGAGGGGCCATACATTGGCTTTTAGCTGTGGCTATGATTAAAATCCAAACAATCCCAGTTCCTGGCAAGTGGAAGAGGGAGTAGTATTTTTTCCTCTGATTTGATTAGTCCTCATGGCGCCATCTGCCATGAACTATCGAGATTGCCAGGGTCTGCCCAGTGGAGCCTGTTGACTGTGGTATGTGGGAATGGGTTTGGTATTTTCAGGAAGAATTTGGACCTTGGGAAAGAGAGGGTCCAGCATGCAGTGGTGGCCAGGAAAGTCACGAGCCAGAAGTATACAGTTTCTAGTGACCATCTTCAGGGATAGAAACACAGGTAGGACATTCACTACTTTCTCAGCATATTTTTGTCACTGAGGAGATCTCTGCCATACCTTCTAACAGCCTCTTCCCCACTAGATAATCCCTTCTTGATATCAGAATTGATGCTGATGAGATTCCCTATTAGAAAGCCTCAGTGTCTGTTATATTTCCAGTAGGACAGCAGAAGGAAGAGGTACATTTTGAGCACCTAATGGGTGCAAGGACCTGTCTCCTCCTTGGAAAAGTCCTATAGAGAAGCATCATTACAACCAGTGTTACAAATTTTAGGCATGCCTAAATTAAACAACTAACCATAATCACATACCGGGAAATGGTAAATCTCGTGATGAACATTATGTTTAGCATCACCATCTTTCAAGTTTATAGTTTCCAATGGTTGTGCTCTTTCAACCCAGTAATGCACCCAATGTTACTCTGCCTGTCCTTGCAGAAGCCACTTTGTCACTTCTGAATGACATTACAGGATTTAAAAAAATAAGTTAGCCATCTCAAACCTTGCCATATTCCAGGGCCATCCTGTATTTTCTGTTATTGGCAATGTCTTGGCAGCTACCTGGTTCATAGCATCCCAGTCTAGCCTTCTCAGGGAGCTAACTACGAATCTCTTTCACGACTTGCTCTGGGGTAGTGAGCAGTATTTCCACGGCACATCCTGGAAGGAATCTGGCTTGATACTTATCTCCTAAGTTGCTGCTCATCGGAAGATTTTCTTTTTACCTTGACAAGAAGACTGAAGCTGCCTGTCTGCAAATCAGAGTTAGAATTGGAGAGATGAAGAACAAGTCAGGAAAAAAAGAAACTTGGATTTGGAGTCCCTTGATGCCATTTTGCAATGCAAGAGTCACCAGAGGATGTTAACCTAGAGCTTAGAAATCCCCTGGAAACCCCCTGAGGACCTTTGATGCATCTCAAGCAGAGTTCTCTTCATATCATGCATGTGCAGAACAGAAATGATTAAACTAGATTGGAATATTTCATTTTCTTAAAGCAAAGTGATAATTACTTCTGATATAATTTGCAGATTTAATCAATGTGGTAAAATATGAACTCCACTTGGATGGGTTTGGGCTGAACCTGGCACTTTGCTCCTCTGATTCTTGGCTGTGGTCACTCTGAAAGCTCTCAGAGAAGTCACTAAACAGTCATGTTAATAACAGTATTACTATAATAATAATAATTTCTGGCCTTTTTAAGGGCCCTTTTCACTCTTAATGCATATTAATATATGTTATCACTAATTCTCCCAATCACTTTGTGAAGACGCAGCATCAAGGGCAGTCATGCCCATTTTATGGGACTTTGGAGAAGTCAGTTCCTTGCAGTTTCCAGGAGCTCCCTTAACACACTACCACAAGCTGGGTGGCTAAGCACAACAGAAAAATGGTCCTTTCCTGCTCTAGATGCAGCTGATATCAGGACGTCAGCATGGCTGTCTTTCCTTGAAGATTCATTCGTCTCTTCCAGCTTCCAGGGGTTCCTGGCATTCTTTGGTTTGGTGAGAGGGCTTTGCTCTTATCTCTGCTGCAGTCTCATGTCTCTGTCTTTCATCCTCTTCTCCATTCTCTTAAGGAGACCCAAACCACTGGGCTTAATGTTCACTCAGAATCCAGAAGGACCTCATCCTTTGATCTTTACCATAATTCCTTCTGAAGAAGGTCACATTCACAGGAACCGGAGTAAGGGCTCAGATGTCCATTGGAGGATGCAGTTTCATCTATTATATATGCTCATGGTTATACAGTTGGCTCAACTCAGATCTTTAGTTTATATATTTTTCTTCTCCACCTGGCAGCTGTCCCCAGGAGGCCTGGACTGTGTCCTTTACTCTGAGACAGCAGTACTACCCTTGCTGAGTTGCCACCACACCTGCCACACACCCACTTGCCACCACAGGGCCCTAGGATTGCCACGGGCAGTGCTGATGCTGTGAAGAGAAGGAGAAAACCATCCAAGCTCTGATTGCAGAGGAATCAATGGTTTCTAAACACCCAAGCCATGGCTTGGCTGTACTGCCAAGCGCTTGCATGCCCAGGCCCTACTGGCTGGGGCTGAGTTAATCTGTGGGAAGCCCCAGGGTCCTGCAACTGGGCCTTGGGCCAGCTTGGGGCAAGGGGTGGGTGTTGGTTAGCTTTGCCCTGAAGCAGTTGCTGCTCTATTATTCATGGAGCTTCTTATATTATTAAAGGAGCACAGAGAGCCAGGCTTCAGGCCTTGTAAGTCAGCCCTTGAAGCCCTTGGCTGAGGCCTTTCTGCCTGAGTCCTGATTTGATGGGAGAAGGCACTGCAACAGACAGCATCTTTAAACCTGGGAGTTGCCTGTCTCTGCTTCTTGCCACCTCACTGTACGTGCTTTCAGGATATAGAGCTGATTGTGGATTGGCTCAGTGGAATGCCCAGGGTGTTAGGGTTTTAAGGCTCAACATGTGTTCTGCTAGGCATGCGATTTATCCTGCAAGGAGACCATGCAGAAAAACAGGGAATCCGCAAGATCCACGGGCGATTTCAAGGATACTCAGGGTTTGAGCAAACAACCAGATCTCAAGGTGCATTCTTTTACTGGACCATGGCCTGCAGGGAAGGGACAGAAGGAAATGAGGTGCAACTGAATCTGTGCCTGGGAGCGTCTTTGCTACATGTATATGGCAAATGGCTCACCTAATGGCCCTGCCAGCCTCAGGACACTTTGGTAAAGGCTCCTTGAGGGCCTGCTGGCATTCTGGGGTCCACTGCAGTGCCAAGCTCTGTGGCCCCAACACAGGCAGGTGTCGTGCATTGTGTGGAGGCCCTGCCAAACCCCTCACTTGTCTGCTCTTTTCAACTCAGGTGGATAATTTGTATTTTTATACCTGCTAAATAATGAATGGCTATGTCTTGTCAAGCGAGCAGCTGGGAAAAACCAAGTTGGCCTGGTTCAGTTTGCACATATTCAAGCATCTGGACCCTCCGTGTTGTCCAGCAAGGCTGCCAGGCCTGTCCTCACAGCCACTACTGTGGGATCCAAAACACTGCAGCCCCGCAGGCCTCCCTTTTCCTTATACTGAGTTCTGCTTTCCTAAGGAAGCCCTCAGGGGCCACACTTTTTCCTGTGTTTCCTCCTTGTGAGGCATCAGTGAAGCAACCCATGTAAGGCATTTGGCCCAGGCTGGCCCTATGGCAGGTGACGCAGGTGTTATCACATCGATATTTCCCTGTGCCATTCTTCTTTTCCTCCTCTTTCTGTTCCAGTTCTTGGCCATGCATGCATCTTATTTAACCTGGCATCCCATACCTCTGTGGCTCTGTGGCTCTTACTGCTCTTTCCTCTTCTGGGCCCCTGGTCCTTCCCTCCCTGCCCTGATGCATGCACATTCCTAGAAGCTTTCACCTCCTGTTCTCAGACTCCTGTCTGCTTTCACTCAAAGGCAGTTCTCTTTACCATCACCTTCCTGCCCCATGAGCTTCAAATCTTGTCTTCCAATGTTTCTTTTCTTCTATGTCCCTTTGTCTTCTTTCCCCACTGTCTGTTGTTTCTTTTTCTTCTGCCTCTGACAAAATGCCAGTCATACTTTGTGTTCCCTTGTGATGTTTCTTGACTCTTTCTCTTTTCTCTTCTCAATTCTTACCATGCTGCTCTAGGGCCTTGTTGAGTGGGCAGCCATTTTCAAATGGTCCTGGGTTATTTGGGGGCTCTCAGAACCCTTTCAGGGAGAACATAAAGTGGAATCTGTTTCTGCAATAGCTTCTTCTACATTCAGAAAGTGCTATGTAACTTTCTAGAGAAACATGGCTTGTGGTGATGTTATGGTCCTGGTGATTTGTAGAATTTCTGATAATGCATGCAACTGTTTTAATTTTTCTCAGTTTGAATTTATAATGTGATACATACTCAACACTGTAAATCATGAAAGAAGTTTTTTTGAGTTCATGCAAAATTGTAAAGATGAAGGAATTCTGATCCTAGAAGTTTGAGATTAATGTCCTAGGTGCTGTGGCCTATACAAAACCTATGTGTGAGTTATAAAAGATGCTCCCCTGGGTGAATGAAGTCTAGTGCCAAGACAGAGGGTCTGGACTTCACGCCCCATTCATGGCATTGGCTGAGTTCTTGGAGAAATGCACAAACTACACTGCTATACATGGTGCCCCTATGTCCGTGGCGCATCCTCACTGGTTCATCCCTACCTCTCCTTCTAGCTGGTTTGTCCTGTGCACTATTGTTGCTTTGTTTTTCTTTGCATAACTACTAAATCCACACCAGTCCCCAGCTTATTCTAAGGACCTCCAGGGTTGTCTATTGCCCCCTGGATGAATTACAGACCTCCTAATGTGGCAGTGAAAGCCCTTCACCACCTGGCTGCCACTTGCCCTTCTAACTTTATTTCCTGGTGTCCCTTGGTGCAGACTGCATCTAAGCTGAACCTGGCTTCCCTGTTCCAAGCCTCGGTTTTTGCCACTTCCCTCCAGCTCTTCCCTCCCTTCTCTGCCTCCATGAGTTCCTAAAGTCCAGCATCCGGTCTACTTCTCCTTGCACCTCCATTGCACCCTGTAAAACTTTTCTCAGGGTGGATGGGTGGTCAGTGTGTGGGTATCAGAGCTTTAAAACTTCTCTGACCCACACCAGCCAAGGGGCCCTGTGCGAGATTCCCTCATCTGCATGGGGACTACATGGCTCCTGGGATTGTCTTGGGAAGCAGGTGGTCAGTAAAGGCCAGTTCCCTTCCCTCCCCTTTTCTGAGAGCACTCCATGTAGGTAGAAGTCCTGGGAACTTTAAGGCTCAGAGGCTGGTATTATGTTGGGGCATTTGCACATTCTACCTAAGATGTCCTTGTGTTTGAGAGGCACTGACTCCTCTCCCCAGACCCCTCCTATTTTCCTGAAAGCTGATTAGTGCTGATGCATGCTCAACTATTTTGGAATTTGCCAGTTGTCGAAAATATCTAGGGTCTTAGTGCAGTGACCTAAGCGTCCTCTCTCCTGGTACCAGGCGATCGATCCCCTTAAGAGTCTAGAGAGAGAGAATCCTGTTTCTCTTAATGATCCAGGGATTCAGATTTATAGGCTACTTTTTACTTTAAGAGTTTTTGAATTGACTGATGCTGTTCACTGTTTTCATAATAACCGCAACCAAAGAGGGACATGACTTTAAGTCATAAGGAAAATCTGTGGAGAAGAAAGGTTTTCAGCTTGACACTTTTCTCTTCAGATATTTGTCTTCACCAGGGTGAATGCTCCTGGAGCATAGGGGGTGATTTTCAAGGATCCATTGAATTCCCAAAGGAAGTAGAGTGATCCCCAAATGGACCATGAATATGTCTTGGAAATACTGTACCCCCTGCTTCCCTGGGGAAGTTTCCTGTTACTCTTGCTAGTTCTCCTTCTTGCAGTCAATAAGAATTTGTGACCCAGACCCAGTTTTAGTAGTGGGAATACAGCAGTGAAGACAATAGGGTGTGTCTCTGGCTTTAGCGTACCTTCATTTGTTCTTGGGGAATCAAATAAGCAAACTAAATAATTAAGGGGATTCTGAGGGATGACAAATTCTAGAAAGAAGAATACAGCAGGATGAGGGTCTGGGCCTTGCTAGGGCAATAATATATAGAGGAGGCCCTATGATTCCTCAATCAAAGGAGGGGAGTGGCTCTTGCAAGTACATCGGGTAAGACCTTGGAAGTCCCCTGGGACCTGGAGTACAAAGATCTTAAGGTGGGCATGAGAAGGTTAGCTGGCCGAAGAAAGCAAGCAGAGTAGAGGAGACAAGGCCAGGAGAGAGAGGATGCTGCAGGCTATCCAGTTCCTTGGTCTTCAGTTTTTTTTTTTTTTTTTGTTTGTGTGTGTGTGTGTGTGTGTGTGTGGCTGGCTCACCCACCCTTAGGGCAGGGCTGGCATGGCATGTGGTGCTAGGGATCCAACTGTGTTCCCTGTGCTTCCCTAGGCTTGCCTAAGCAGGTGCTTTAGACCGGTGAGCTATCTTTCCAGCTTGAAGCCCCTGGCCTTCACTTGTGATGGAATTGGAGCCACCTGAGTGTTTGTTGAGGGGGTGCATTGCATTGCAACCTGGCCTGTCTGCCAGGTGCATTAAGTGAGATGGGTTTCTGCTTTAAAAAATGAGTTTACTGTTTTTAAAAGTGAATAGAGTCATTGTCATATAATTATTTTTTCCCCCATGACATTTCTTAACTTCTCTTTCATTCATCCCTGTGGAGCTTGGGGGGTCCATTTACTTCACAGTGCTGGGAGGGGGCTGAGTCATCTTCGGTTCAGGGGTTCCTTCCCCTCTCTTCTTGCCCACAGGAGACTGGAGCAGAACTTCTTCAACTGCAGCTGTGATATCCGCTGGATGCAGCTGTGGCAGGAGCAGGGTGAGGCCAGGCTGAACAGCCAGAGCCTCTACTGCATCAATACAGATGGCTCCCAGCTCCCGCTCTTCCGCATGAACATCAGTCAGTGTGGTGAGTGAGCAGCCTTCCCGCCCCTCTGGGCCCAGGGAGGCGCCCCTCACCAAGATGGAGCTGTATCCTTCCCAGTGGACCAGCCTTGGCTTTGTGGTTGGTGGGGTGCACACCTGACTCAGTTTACACTCCTTGGGCTTCCTCTCCCTGAGCCTGCCACAGCAAGGCCAGTTTGAGGAACACAAGTGAGAGTGCCACATGTCCTTCTTGGCAGGTCAGTTTCTCTTGTGCTCTGTGGTCACCTGCTACCCATACCTGACGGAGTGTCTTAGGAAGTGGGTTCTGCACTCCTGAACCACAAGCTTCTTGAGTATTTCTAGCAAAGCTGATTTCTGGCATTAGCCAGAGATCTTTGTGATCAGGTATCTAGGACAGGTCCTGGAAATTGAAATTTTTAGCAAGCTACTCATGGACATGGGCAGCTGTGTCAAGTTCAAGTGTGATGGAGACACTGGGCTCCGTTGCTAGATGTGCACTTCCCAGCAGATGCCCCCTCACTCCTTGCCCTGAAGAACGTCCAACTTCAGGTGTCATCCTGAGGTCTCATGTCTACTGGGGAAGGCACAGAAAATATCTAGGGGCTGTTGGGCTTTCATGCGAGTGGTATTTGCATTGTTGTGGGCAAGGCCAGAATGACCATCATCTAGCCTGAGGTAATGGCCACACTTACAGTCCTAGCTACTTGGGAGGCTGAAGCAGGAGGATTGCAAGTTGGAGCGTAGTCCAGGCAATTTAATGATAAATTGGGTTCTAAAAAATAATAAAAAAAATAAACATAGGGCTGGGGAGATAGCTCAGTAGAATAAGCACTTGTCTGGCAAGCTCAAGGGCCTGAGTTCAATCCCAGGTCCACAAGACAAAACAAAACAAAACAAAACAAAACAAAACAAAACAAAACAAAACAAAACACAAAATGAATGAATGAATGAATGAATGAATGAATGAAGTACAACCATCAGCCCACAGTGCAGCTTCTTTGGGGCCCCTTTTGTCTGTCCTTTCACTCCTCTTGTCTTGTACCCCTTCTCCTAGACCTTCCTGAGATCAGTGTGAGCCACGTCAATCTGACCGTACGAGAAGGCGACAATGCTGTCATCACTTGCAATGGGTCTGGGTCCCCCCTGCCAGATGTGGACTGGATAGTCACTGGGCTGCAATCCATCAACACCCACCAGGTGGGCATCCTGGGCCAAGCCCCCTTCAGGAGGCCGAGGAGTGATCACCTCTGATTCATAAATATGAGGTGACATTTGAGATTGTGTTCCAATAGAAAGAAGCATAGAAAGTTGGATTCCACAGAACTCGAATATCTTCAAGTTGTTTTGACCTTATGCACGCTACTTAGTCGCTCTGCCTTCATTTCCCCACCTATGAAATGGGTATAATGTTACAGTTCCCCTTATGTTATTGATGTGAAGATTACCTGAGCTATTTACCGTGAGAGTTCTATATGTGGCCTATGTGCTTCTTGCAGAGATTTCCTCCTTCTGCTCTATTTTCCTCTTTATTCCTGAAGGTGTTTGGTGGACAGGTAGAGGAGCTGCTCTTGCAGAAGTGGACTCATTTTTGTCTTTTTGTTGGTATTTTTAGACAAATCTGAACTGGACCAATGTCCATGCCATCAACTTGACATTGGTGAATGTGACAAGTGAGGACAATGGCTTTACTCTCACCTGCATCGCAGAGAACGTGGTGGGCATGAGCAATGCCAGCGTTGCCCTCACTGTCTACTGTAAGTATGTGACATCAGGGGGTCTGCTGGGTACCAGGCTGGTGCAGGGGGCCGGGAGGGCTGCAGTGGGGTTGCTGAGCCCTTTCTACCAGGACAGGCACAGAGGATCCTGCAGAGAAATCAGGTTTTGGGGAGCAAATCAACAAAAGGGTATCCTTTCCCCTCCAAGGTTTTATGCCTGTCTTGTGACTACATCTTCTAGGATGATTTTCCCAGAGGGAACCATTGAGTACGGCTGGATGCAGAAAGTTTGGGTGAAGAGAGGCTTCTCTATGGCTCTGGTGGGGAGTTGGGTCGGGGACATCTGCTTCCCTGGGGCTTTTCAGAGCTGGGAAGGGGAGAATTAGAGTTCCTACCACAGTGTCCCAGACTCTAGCTGGCCTGTCCCCACAGACCCTCCACGTGTGGTTAGCCTGGAGGAGCCGGAGCTGCGTCTGGAGCACTGCATCGAGTTTGTGGTGCGGGGCAACCCGCCACCCACATTGCACTGGCTGCACAATGGGCAGCCGCTGCGGGAGTCCAAGATCATCCGCGTAGAGTACTACCAGGAGGGTGAGCTCGCAGAGGGCTGCCTGCTCTTCAACAAGCCCACTCACTACAACAACGGCAACTACACCCTCATTGCCAAGAACCCTCTGGGCACAGCCAACCAGACCATCAGGGGCCACTTCCTGAAGGAGCCTTTCCCAGGTGAGGACATCTCAGAGTTGGGGTAGGGTGTGGTGGCTGGAGAGAAGTGGGACTCACACTCAGCGTAATCATAGTAGCTACGCCCGTGTGGGGACATGCAACTACCATTTTCATTTTGTATGAACTAGGTTTAGTTTCTTTTTTCCAGTGGATGCAAATTCTATGCAAATTTTGTGACTGAAAATTCATGCAAACTCCATGATTCCTAAGGGACATCACACGGAGAGAGAAGGGACTTTTATTTATTTATTTTTGTTTTTTTATATGTATTTTTTTATCTTTATTACTTTTAATAAGAAATAACAGTGTATCGCAACGTGACAGTTTCAAAACACGTTAGTATATTTCAGTATTTGATACAATGCCTACTATTGTGGTACGATTAGATATACAGAGCACAGGGTGCAGATGTTATAATTTTTCAGTTAATTATTGGTACAACCAAATTTCTTTTCATTGAACTAAGAGAAAGTAGTTGTATACATAATCCAATGTTTGATAATCACAGTGGGTTATTGGTAAAACTGGCAATGTTGGAAGCTGTTGATTTAAGCCTTTTACAGCTCAGCATTCTAATCTAGCTTTCCATTTTATGCCTTGTGGTTAAACTTTTTCTGGGTGGTTAAGGGAAAGTTTAAGCATGACCTGTATAGCAAAATAATACAAAATAATTTTTGTATCTCTTAAGGCCAGTCAAATCCTCTCAGGATTTACTTTGGAACTATGTACAGTGCTTTGTAGAACTGTTGACAGTGTCAGCCATCTGGATGAGTCACGGCTATTGCTTGACCAGTTTGCTGTCTGTGAAAGCCTGAGAGAATGTTTTCTCTCTAAGTGGCTTTCCTTTGGTACACCATGTATCTTCAGTCCCTTTCCTCTGTAGCTCCATAATCTCATTGAACAGAAAATTTGGGAAACCACTGAGTTATAGGATGTTATAGCACAGGTTCTCTTCTGTCCTGAGTCCTCACTGACCTTGAAGGACTAGGCCCAAAATATTGGCTATCCTTGTAGCCCTTCTTTTTCTGTAATTTTTGGTCTGTAAACTTATATTCTCTTTTTGTTTTTTTTTTTTGTCCTTTAATTTGAGACAGGGTCTCATTATGCAGTTCAGGCTGGCCTTGAGCCCACTTTTGTAGCCCAAGCTGGTCTTGAACTCACACTGATCCTCCTGCCTCAGCCTCCCAAGTGCTGGGATTACAGGCGTGCGCCACCATGCCTGGCTGTAAACTTATATTCTTAACCCACCAGAAGAAAAGCTTAGTGATATTATTACTCTATAACAGATACTTGAGCATGACGTCACTGTCTTTCTGAGTATCAAACATCTTAGGCTTAACTTGGAATTGGTATTTTCTATCAACCATTGATATTGTAATAAATCTTTATGGAATGTGAGAGCAGGGGCTTCAGAGATCAATAACAGTGGAATCTTTCCCTCACCTTTTACTTGGGGACAGACCACTGGCCTGATGGTCATTTTTTCTACATCTTTATTTCCTCATCTGTGAAATGGGTTTCATTATACTGCTTTCCTAAGAGTATCATGGCTTTTAAATGAGTTAAGGCATATAAAGTTTGGGTTGCAGGGTTGGTATCTGGTGATGGTTCCATGACCTTTCGTTGTAAAGGACTTCACAGCCCATTCAGTGCAACTCCAGTTTTAACAAATGAGTGACCTGAACCTCATTACTCTGGCTGGTTTTTGGGGAAGCCCTGGCTTCAAGGTGGTGGCTCTTTGCTCTTGTGTTCTGCAGTAGGCTAATGGGGCAGTGCCCAATGCTGTCAGGCTCTGGTGACAGGGAAATCACCAAAGTAAGGGAAAGCTTAGGATTTTGGGGAGATGAATCTGTCTCTCTCTGAGTGGGTGCTGAGACATTTCAAACACCTTCATAAAGGTGGAAGAGAAGTAGACATCACCTAAGCTTAGTGAAAGTGCTCATTTGTAGCAACATCTCTTGAGGACTTCTGCAACTTATAAGGTTCTTTCTATGAAGCCATGTTTATGTCTTTGCTGATCTTGATGATTTGTGCCAGGAATGAACTGGGTGACTTTTGTCCCCCAGAAATCAGGGCTTCTACTGGGATGAAGGGAAGTATAAAGCCGGACAGCACACTTAATGCCTGTGCACACACACCCAGTGATGAGGTGGTGGGAGAGAGCACTAGGCAGCCCCTGTCTACACGCAAGTGACTGCACAACCTTCACAGAACCATGCACTTGGGAGGCCACCTGTGAAGCCACACTTTGGCCACTGAGGTCCCAGGAATGATGGAGCTGTGTCTCCAGAGAGTGTTGAGAATGCACTGATGTTTGAGACCCTGATGACCTCTTATGCTCTGATGTTTCCAGCACTGTCCTGTGTACCCAGTAAGAGGCCTCAAAACATTTCCACACTGGGCTGAGCACTCTCTGTTGATCAGGAGAAGAATCCTGGCTTCCAGATGTGTGGAGAACTTGATATAATGGGCTAGAAAGCTGGCTGAGGCCTTGTTGATATAAAAGGCTGGTACGACCACTTGCCCTCTTGCACTTACCACTCTTTTATTATTATTATTATTATTATTATTATTATTATTATTATTATTATTATTTTATTTTTACAGTGCTGGGGATTCAACCTAGGTCCTTAAATGTGCTAGGCAAGTGCTGTACCATGTCCAGTACCCTTGAATTCTGTTTGTAAAGAGGAGTCTCAAGTCCCAATGAGTAAAGAGTGAAGACAGTACTCCTGTCTCCAAAAGAAAGCTCCTGGGGCTTGGAGCAAGTAGGGAGCACCACAATGTTCAAGAGGAAATGTGATCCATTCTGGGCTCCTTCCTTGAGAGGTTACCCTGAGAGCTCAGGGTTGTAGGAGCAGTAGGATGGGACATAAACTCAGCTTTTCTTTTGTCTCTCTTTCTCTTGGGGAGAAAGCATTTGCATCCACCCAGACATATGGATACATCTTCATGAGATGCACTAGTCCCTTTCACATTGCTGGTTGCCTCATCACTGGAGTGGACCACAGGCTGCTTAGGCCAGAGGTTCTCAAGAAGTGATCCTCAGACTAGCAGCATGGCAATGAGTTAAAACTCTGATTCTGAAGCTCTCTTTGATTCTGAGGCATGTGAGATGCTAGGGAAAGTCTTGCAGCTTTATTAAACCTCCAGGTGGCTCTGATACTCTCTTCTTTGCAGTCTACTACTGTGGAATTTGGCAGTAATCTGGCACCCAGGAAGAGGAGGGAGGGAGGATGAGATCACAGAGAAGCATGAAGATAGAGCAATTTTCCTTTTCTCAGGCCTGTCCACACCCTGCCAGGGCCACCCTGAATGAAACTGTGCTGGTTTTATGCACCTTGGTGCTAAAGGAATCAATAGATGATGGAAAGGCAATGACAGGAAAGAGACAGGCCTACCGTGTCAAATGCCAAGATGTCTAAGTGTTCAGAAGAGCAGACTGTCTGGGGGAGCAGGTGGGAATTCAGGATAACCTTTATGCCAAAGCTCATACTGGCTGCCAAGCCATGTTTAGGGCAAAAGCTGTGAAATCAGGCAGGTTCAGGTGCAAATCCTACATGTGATCTCCCAGATGGACATGAGTTGGGCTTCTAGCATGAGGCTTAGTGCCTAGCCAGGGAAGGACAGTTACTATCCTACATCTTCATTCTTCATCTGATCAATGTTTTCTTTAATAGTATTGAAGTCTGTCATTATGGTTATCCTTTCTCTCTCTAATACAGAGATTATTTCTGTTCTGTTCTCCTTTATACTTTTGTGTAGTTGTTCCCCTACTTGGGATGCTATTGATTTAGGAATGTCTTTGTCAACTTTAGATATTATTTCTGCTCTGATGTCCTCTATACGTTTCTCCAGCTGTTTTTCCACTTCATGTATTTCTTTTTTTTGCTTCAGATGTTATCGCTGATCTCAGTTGCTCTGAGTTTCTGCACTTGTGTGTCTGCTTCAGATGCTACCCATTCAGAGGTTTCATCTGTATGATTCCCATTTTCTTCCACGATAGTGTCTTCTGTATTTGGTTTGGGTGGGCACGGGCCCTGAGATTGCCTCCTACTCCTTGTTGTTACATTTTGTATGGAAGCGACCTCTGCACTTTGGTGGCGTTATGCTGTGTCTATGGGCATTTGGTCTGGAGACTCCAAGCTGGTTCCTCTACAGAGGTTCCTGACTCTGTGTTGGAGCTCGGGCTGCTAGCTGCTGTGAAGCCCGGCGGATGTGGTCTGTGGGTGGAGGTGGAGCTTTGGGATTGAGTAGTCCTGGTAGGCTCGTGGACCAGATCGGTTGCCAAACGAGATGTTTGGTGGGTTTGGTGCTGGAGCTTGGGCTGGAGGGGTTCAAAAGAAAGAGGGGGGGAGCGGGGGAGGGGAAGGCGGGCCAAGGATCCTGACCCAGCCGGTGCGCGGGCTCTGCTACCAGCTGCGGTTCGGGTCAGGGCTGGAACAGGAAGTTCTTCATTCTTCATCTGAGAAGTGAAAATGATCCTAGTAGCTACTGCCCAAGGTGCAATGGGGATTAAATGAGATAATTCATGTCAAGAGTTTAGCAGACAGAGGAAAGGCTTAATGGTTGTTGATTGAGAGGACTTTGAGGATGCAGAAATGAGAACTGGGAGTTCCAGATCTGATAGTCATTTTTAGGTCAAGCTAGTGAGTTCTGTCCCATACTCTTAAGGCAGTCTAGGGCAGTGGTTGTGGAGCCCCATTGCCAAAGTTCAAATTCTTACCGCATAATTTGCCAGCTGTGTGACCTCATGCAGATTATTTAATCTCCCTGCTTCTACCTTAAAGACAACAGTGTCTTAGTTACTTTTCTATCATTGCTGGGGCACAATACCTGACACCCAAATTAAGGAAGGAAAGGTTTATTTAGCTCACAGTTGGTGGAGGTTTCAGTCCATACTTGGCTGATTCCAAGACAGACTGACACATGGCAGAGGGCAGCCATTCATGGTGGTGGAAAACAGTAAAAAGGAAAAGGAGGCACCACAGCAGCTAGCATGCTTCTCTCCCTCCCTTGTATTGTATGCAGATTGTCCACGCCCGGGCAGGCACAGCACTCACACTCATCATCCCAGCATTGGATCATGAATTAATTAGAAACTTTGAAAGCCACCCCAATGGCTGCGTGAAGCCTTGGGGGGTGGGCAACTAGACACAAACCATAGCAAGTGGGGAGAATGAGTCCTCCTGAAGGCCTCTTCCTGAGGAGTTGTGGTCTAGGACTGTGGGAGACTTATGTCTTCCATTCAGCCGGGTTTATACTCAGGAGGTGCTTGTCACACTGCTCCATCTTCTCCCAGCCTGCTGTGGACCTCAGAGAGAAGCACAGCTGGCACTATCCTCTTCTGGTGTGGACAGCCAAGTACCTGCCCCAAGGTAGAGAGCAGCCAAGTGACTGCTTCCAAAGCTCTGGATGTAAATGTTTCTTATCTCTGGCAAAGGGTTTCAACATTTACAGTCTGATTTGGAGATTACAGGGTTCACAGTCTCAGAATTGGCCAAAATGTTTGGCTGATGTGAGATTGGTCTCTAATAAATGGGAGCCTTACAGCAAGTATGCAAATTAGTGGATTTTGCAAATGAACTGGCTCCTGTCTGAGCTCTGGCTCTGAGGCCAAGCCTGGAGCACCCCCAGCTTCTCCTTCTCCCTCTGTCAAACACTGGGTACCGCAAATGTGAGAGGGCATGCCTGAGGAATGTGCCGAGGATTTGGGGAAAGCCTTCTTGTTTACCTCATGACACAGAACAGGTAGCAAGCACGCGCCTAAACTGTAGAGAGGGACTCTGTCCCAGGATCCATCCTGGTAGTTAGAGAAGAAAATCTGCTGGTTCCTCCTTAACAGAGCTATAATCATAGTGGCTGTGAGCTCTTGGGAAACGGCCTGGAAATGAGAAGATCCCAGTGAATGGTTGACACTTGAGTGAGTGAGTGAGCTGCTCTTGTTATTTTGGAGGTGCGTAGTAAGCTGTGGCAGGAGGAGGTGGTGAGGAACAGTGCGATGGCTCTGAAGGGCCCAGGGGTAGCATCAGCATCACCAGAGAACCCATGAAAAATGAGAAATGGGAATTGCCAGGGCTGGGATACAGTTCTGTGGTAGAGCTTGTGTGAGGGTGTCGATTCCATTTCTAGGACTCACATAAACAAACAAACAAACAAATACATAAGAAGAGAGAGACAGAGAGAGACAGAGAGAGATAGAGATTTCTGTGACCACTCAGAGTTCAAATCTCTAAGGCAAGGCCCACTGATCTTTTCTTCTTTTAGATGCATTTGAGACAAGTGCTCCACTGCTGAGCTATAGACCCAGCCCCTCGTTTTAATTTTGAAGGATGTTTATTTAACCCATCATTTTGAAATGGTTTGGGCATTCCAAAACCAAAGTGACAGACTAGCACAGAGTGCTTCCTTCTGTCCTTTACTGGATTCCGTGGATGTCAGCAGCCAGTGTAGCCCCGTGATACAAAGGAGGGCATGAGCATCGCACACCACCACCACCCTCTCACAGCAGTCTCCACTCACAGGTCCTCACCTCTCCCCCTGACATCCTTTTGTTGTCTGGGATTGGAGTCAGGATTGCTCATTATATTTAGCTGCCATGTCCCCTTAGCCTCTTTAAATCTGGAACAGTCCCTCAGTCTTTGTCTGTCACAATCTTGGCATTTTGAAGAATTTGCACTGCTATAGATTCCTTCGGTATGGATTGATCTGATTTTTTTCTCATGATTAAATTCTGGTTATGGATTCTGGCAACATCACAGGAGGGGTGCTCTGCCCTTTGAGTCTGTCCTATCAGGGAGTGGGTGACGCCCATGTGTCCTACTGCTGGTGAAAGTGACTTTGTCCCTTGGTCAAGATTGTGTCTGGCAGGTTTCTCCTTTACAAAGTGACTCTCCTTGTGCAGTTAATAAAAATAATGATTTGAAACTATGTAAATAGCTTATTTCTCATGATTCTTTCATATACTAATTGTAACGCTCATTGAGGATTTCCACTTGAAATAGTTATACCAGTTATACTTGCCAAATGAAGGTTTTTTTTTTTTTTTATTTGCATTGTTCTGTATACATTTATTAGTCTGAAATATACTGCAAGGAAAATTTGCTTTTATTCTCCATTTATATATTCTTTTGTATCTGTATCAGCATGGATTCCTGTATTTTAGTCAGTAAATCATATGGTGCATTTGCTAGCATTGCCATATAAAATTCTATGAGTGAGATGGCATAAACAACAGAAACTTACTTTCTTGTAATTGAAGAGGCTGGAAATTTGGGATGAGTGTTGGCAGGGTTCGTTTTATTGGAGAAGATGCTGTCTTCTTCCTGTATCCTACCTGGTCTTCCTATATGCTTGCCTGTGCCCCAGCCTTCTTACTAGGGGACACTAGTAATATTGGGTCAGCCTAATGATCTAATTTTAATTTAGATGCCTAATTGAAGATCATGCCTTCAAATATAGTCACATTCATAGGTACCCTAAAGAGTGGGTGCAGCATGGGGGGAGGTATGATGTGCCAAGGACGTGGGTGTGTTCCTTGCTGTGGGGACAAGTGGCCATGCTGGCTGAGAGAGGCCATGGCTATTAAGATAGTGTGTCTATTCTGCTATCTATTACATTTGTTAATTATATTTTATCTTTTTTTTTTTTTTTTTTTTTTTTTTTTTTTTTTTTTTTTTTTTTTTTTTTTTTTTTTTTTTTTTTTTTTTTTTTTTTTTTTTTTTTTTTTTTTTTTTTTTTTTTTTTTTTTTTGCAGAGAGCACAGATATCTTTGTCTTTGGTAAGTCTGCTTTGCCTTTCAGTTTGACACTCATTTCTTCTGGTACTTTGGGTCACTATTGAATTCCATCAGCCCTCTTTCCTGTATCATGCTTTTCTCAGCCACATAGCAGTGGGGAGGCATCTGAATGAACTGCAAAAAGGAGTTAGAGAGCATAGACGTAGTTCTAGTTGGGCAGTACCAAGCCCACTTTTACTGTGGAAATCACACTGTACTTCTGTTTCCCTGAGAGAGTTTTCTAGGGTGTGGCCATGTTTTAGGTTTTCTCACCTGGATGAAAAGGCCAGTGACAGATGGGAAAAGGACTTCATGTGCTTTCGTTGACCCCTATGAAACAGTTGCTCTTGTAGAGGAAATCTGGAGCCTGCATACCTGGGGGTCTTTCTCACCTGCCTTAGGGATTCGAGAGTTTGGCCAGAACCCCGCACTGTGTAGAGTTGTGATTTTGCAAGATCTTATGATAGACTTATGTGTCCTCACATGAAATCCTGAGGCTCGAATTATAAGTGACTTGGGGCTAGGGCTAGCCAGTCCTAAAATGATTCAGGGTTTTGTTAGTGGGTTTTGGGAAACTTGTATCTATTCTTTTCTCTTCCCCATGGGAAGTAGAAATAACAGCAGCAGCTGACATCATTCTGGTTAATATCTGGCTCTAGATAGCACACCAGCCTTGTTTAAGAGTACTCCTACCTATTTGGCACTGATGTCAGTGCCTTTTGTGGTCCCTTTAGTTGTCTTTGGTCTTAGGGGACTTGTAGTCTCATAGATGTTACTTCAGGGAACTCTGAAATGAGAGCCACTTCTTGCCAAGGAAGTGATTCCAGATGGAGTGTAAACCTAGACTTAAATTTTTATCTAAGGCCTATTGGGTATGGGTGCTGTTCCTGAGAAGGTGGTTCTGTTGTTTCATTTGAGCCACTGCTGTGTTCTGGCATAGGTGCTAGAGGAGGGGATATTGGGTTGTTCATGAATCCACAGGATTGTGCCTCACTGTAGGGCAAAGAGGGAAAAAGGAATAGCATGGAGGCAGTAGAGAGAAGCAAAGGAACGTCCCAGCTAGTAGTAATGGAATGCTAGCAGCAGCTGCCATCTCCAGTAAAATGTGCCTAATCCAGACCCTGGCCAGGATCTCAGGCCATTTTCCTCTTTCCTGTCCTGTAGCTTATGGTGCATGTTGCCCAGGTTATGGGGGGCGGGTAGAAAGAGGGCAGGGAAGGTCCTTAATACCTTATGGCGCCTGTCCTTGAGCTGCAGCATCAGCCAACTGGTGAGACAGACACCTGGCCTCTGGGACCCCTGCAGTCTTTGGAGGGTGGGCTGTGGGAACCTGCCTCCCGGAGTCCTTCTTCAGCGGGAAGTATGCAGGAGCACAGGGACTATGGCTGAGCCACCCATGGCTACAAAACTAACTTCGGTTCTTCATGTTTGCTTTTCAGAATCTGATGTGAGCCCTACACCTCCTATCACTGTGACTCACAAGCCAGAGGAAGATACTTTTGGAGTAAGTTGCTTCTTGGTCAAAGGGGCGTGTTTACTGATGCAGTCAGTTTCAGGTGTCATGTGACTTGTTGACTTTTCCAAATATTGTCTTACCTGGAATCTCAGTACTTTAGGTAGGGGAAAAAAAAAAAAAAAAAAAAAAAAAAAAAAAAAAAAAAAAAAAAAAAAAAAAAAAAAAATATATATATATATATATATATATATATATATATATATATATATATATAAAGAAATGATAAATGATCTCCTTTCAGGCAGTTTAAACCTTCCTTGTTTGATGGGAATAGCTCACTGTTTGATGAAGTCTTTGAGGATCATTTCCAAGCCCTGGGGTTCAGCAGAGAAGAGTCTGAAATCCTCAGTCTGCTAGACTGGGCCTGATTTGCAGGGCTTGCTCACACACAAGCTACCTGTAAAAATCCACATTGTTCAGGGCATCTCCTAGGGTGGCTTTTTCAAACCCTACTCATGCACAGCCTGAGTTGTCCCCGGGGAGGAGAAGAAAGGAGCCTTTAGAGTACAGATCTTTTAGACCTCCCAGGATAGGAATGTTATGTAGAAGATTTCAAGATAAAGATGCAGAATTTCCATGCTAATTAAAACAATAGAAAGATTTGCTTCTGCATCTGCAAAATGGCCTCCAGGTGAGTGGGGCTCAGAACATTAAATTATGGAACTTCCTCTAATCAAGTTGGGGAATTTATGTTTTTAAGTGTAAAGCAATATAAAATTTTTCTTAGAGCCTCATAAATTGTTTCCTCCAAAGACCTTACTAACTCCATAACAGAATTCTGAGGGGCTGTACTTGTGACTGGAGCAGGACTGTTCTTCTCTGGGCACACAGTGCGGGAAAGGCACTGGGGTTTCCCCAACCATCCTTGACTGTCTGTGTTTGGCTCCTAACAGGTGTCCATAGCAGTTGGACTTGCTGCTTTTGCCTGCGTTCTCCTGGTGGTTCTCTTCATCATGATCAACAAGTATGGTCGGCGGTCCAAATTTGGAATGAAGGGTAAGGTGGGACATTCAGTCCCAAGGCTTCCAAAGGTTTTCTTTCCGCCTCTGGGCTCCTGGGGAGAGCCTATGGTTGTTCGACCTAAGTGGTCCTAATGGCGAAAGGCCACACTGAGCTGAGTGGGAACCAGAGTTTGGACCTCATGGCCTTATTGCGACTGCTGATAATCACTGCTCAGACAGGCTTGTGAGAACTGGATGATTTGGAAAGAAAGTTGGATCTGAGGCAAAGTGAAGAGGATCTTGGTTTCTTTACTGCTTAGTAAAAAGACTCCTGATTTGAGTGACCTGTTTTTTTCTCTCATGAGTACTTATCTTTGCAGTGAGGGAAGGAGTCAACATAGTCAGATATGGAGTTGTAAATTCTGGTGTTGAAAAACTTTCCACGCCATGTTATCTCAGCACATAGCTTTACACCAAGTCCCAGGATGGATGCCAAGAGCAACGTGACCTTTAAGTCTACTGGCTAGAGTCCACAACACAGAGTTTTCAGCCTCATCGTGCCAGGAGGTGTGGTGGTGAGATGTGGCACTAGGGCAAGTCTGGGTAAAGAGGCTGGCACAAAAGAGGTGAACATGGTGAATTAGCATCCATTTGCGTGGACCTAGAGATGGATGTGACTGAGAGGCTCAGGGGAGTGTAGGTATGAATTCCAGAAGAGAAGCTTGAATCTGAAGATATGCTCCCAACTGGGGCTTCTCTGTAGGGCTCATGTTGAGTGGAGTTGGGTATGAAGGGACAGTGAAAGATTGCTTAAACAAGGTTGGGGCTGGCGTTTGCTAGTAAAACTATATTATCTGCAAGGTTGAACTTCTATGGCTTCTGCTCGGGAGATGCTGGCTACACAGGAGGCAGTGGTCCTTGGAATTCTTCAACCACAGGAGAGGACACAAATAGCATTCCCAGGGATAGTATCCCCTGAACTACTGTGCAAAAGCTTGGGTGTTCACACATGGCAGGGATTAAGTGTTCATATGTAGAACTGGCACATAACTTTTATTTTATTCTCAAAAGATTTTGTGTTTTCCTGCAAAGCTGAGAGCACTGATACCTTGGAAGATACCTGGGGAAGCAAAGAAGGACAGAAACCATGGAGTCAGATTGTACAGTTTCCCAGGAATCATCTACCTCTGTGCTTTTTGATGTTGATGGCCCTGGATAAGTCATAGCAAGGCCAGCCAAACTTTCTTGGACCATGAGAAATATTCTACTCAAGGGAAGTACTCGTGCAGGCAAATTAGAAAGAAGGAATGGAAGTCTGATGATTTAAGCAGGATCAAGCCACTCCTAGGCCCCTTGGTTAGAGATGTTTTATCTGCCATGTGTCAAAAAGTGTAGGTTTAGATGAGGAGTCCACTTAATGAGCTCTCAACCTTCAATCTTAGGGTATTCATTGGGCTCATGACTGAGGATGGGCACTATTACTTTTGCAGTGTTTTTTTTTTTTATCTTGCCAGGGACCTTCCTAGGTCTTTCTCCTCATACAGGAGGAACATCAAGATGCTGACCAAATGGAAGAAGGGGGCATTATTGCTCTTCCCTAGAGGAGGTGCTCCACCAGCTGAGACCCTACAGCACACTTGGCAGTGCTGGGAGAGCAGATTTTTCCTATTAATTGTCACCCTGTTCTGGAACAGAACGTCCCCTTGTCGGATGGATTAGGCAGCACCCTGGGCGGTGCCTCTCCTCAGCTGTCCTCAGAGCCTCTCCCAGCTTCCAAGGCTGAGCTGCTTTTCTGGTCTCTGGTTGGGCCAGGAGATCACTTTCATTTAGGTGGAAGTGAAATGTCCCCTGTTCTCCACCTTTTTGTATGGTAACTTACAGGAATTAGGCTGGAGTTGGCAGCAAGACGAGAGGGTACAACTGTAAGCCTGACTGCTTAGAATTAAGCCTGCAGCTCACTGACCTTTATTAAGCCAGATTGTGTTTAAATCTCATTAGGATAAATAAGCAAATGCCTCAGGCTGCACAAAGTTTGGGTTTTCATTGCAGTCTAGGAAAAAGAGTGATAACATAAGTACCAGGAGTCACCCCACTTTGTTTTAAGCAAATCCTATCTCTTCACAACCACCCCATTCTCATATTTATTCTCATATTTGATTTTCTAAATTTGGGAAAAAATCTTTAATTGTTCTTTGGCTTCTGTTGGTTTACTTTCCTTTTCGGAGTCTCTATTTTCTCAGCTTTAAAGTGGGAATCATACTGCTTATCTAATCTGGAGGTACAGGAAATGATAGAAGCTGTGACAGAGGAGGTCTGCTTACCTCGTGGAGGTAAACATTGTGTCTGTTTGAGCATATGCACATCTGCATTTTGCTTTATTTGCTTGTCACATGGTAGAGATGACACTATGTTGGTATAAAAATTACACTAGACACCTATTTTATGAGAAATGAATATGAACACCAGATCTTATAGAAATGAACCGAAAGTACATTTTCTGAAATACCCAAGTACTTTTTCAGCTGCTATCTGACGGTCAAAATTATGGTGTGGGGAAGTCACGTTAGTGTGTGAGCTCATCTTCTCTTGGAATCACAGGTTTTAGAGTGATGCTGGGTGTACAGTGGGGTTCTCTTTGCTGCTGCTGCATTAGGATGGGCCTTAGCATGATCTGGGAAGTAGTGTGTGGCCTGGCGGGAACCAATCAGCCAGCTCCCGTGCTAGAGCAGGGCCCTGCGGGAGCCCAGTGCCAACTGTTCTAGGCCTCTTCTCTGATTGCCAAAGTCCAGGGGTGGCCAGTGAACTGGGAGCTGGTTACTGGCGAGACTCCGGGTAGGTGCTCTTTATTGGAGACAAAGAAATATATAAAAAAAGTATTTCAGTGTTCTAATAAGAATTTTGTCATGCCAGTGAATCCTAGCCCTGGAAGTGAGTTGGTTCAAAATTTCTTCTAATTTTATTACCACTAAAATAATTTTAGGTTAGGCATCAAAAGACCATAGTAATGATCTGTCTTGGATGTCCTGGGTCAAAGGACATTGAGGTTGAGACACAAAAGTTGCTTGTTCCAGTTGTCTGGTTAGACCATATTTGGTCTAAAACTTCTTACCTTGTAGCCTCACTCATTCTCCATGGCAACACAGAGACCTAACTCCCTGGCCTCCCCCAGCACACACACACACACACACACACACACACACACACACACAGACACACCCCAGAAACATTGTAAGTGTACCCATTGTCCATATTTCCCATCCTGTCAGAATGGCCTGATGATCAGTGTTTGTGTGTAAGGACAACAGTAAGATTGCACTAGCTTATGAGACTGCCAATGCCATGGTATCACAGATAAAGAAATTGAGCTCCATGCTGCATGCTGTGATAAGCCAGAGCAGAACTTGCAAGAGCATGCTGGCTCTGCTCTTCCTTCTACTCAGTGAGCACAGAAAGCTTGGCAAAGCCTAGGAAAGGCAACTGGACAGTGAATAAATCAACTGAGCTCTTTCAAGGGCTAGGGTAACTATCTCTGGATGTGGTTCCTTGAATGAAGCTTTCAGAACAGCCTGTTATTAATCCACTTTTGTTGACCTGGAACCCACCTGGCCTTGGGGAATGGTAGGACCTTATGGAGAAGTTTCCTTTTTGTTCCCTGGGCTGAGAGGACTTGGTTTGTATCTTTCGGGACACATTAGAGGTCCCCTGGAAGGAGATTAATAGGAGTGAGCCTGCAGCCTGTGGGAGGGGACTTGGGAGTAGTGGACTCAGCTTGCAGTAAGTTAAGAATCTCTTGCTTCTTATCTTGGCTGTTGGATGCTTGCTGGTGCCTCTAATGGGCCTGTGTGTGAACACTCATGGACTATTCCATTGTAAATTAGCCTTAGTTAATAGGTGCTTAAAGCAAAGTGGTTGCCTATTTGATTATGATTGGGAATTATTAACATTTTCCCCACAAACAGATGCTAGCTGTCCTTTGAGTGTATTGCAGACTCATGCCAGGGTCTTGATTTGGAGGGACTAGCTCTTGCTAGAAGATCTCAGTAGCTGCTACCACATGCACTGAGTAGCCTTGTCATCCCTCTCATTTGACTGGGTGGCTGAGGGAATGATTGGCCTTGGGAAGAATAATTTCTGCCACTGTCCCCTAACCTTGGGCCACTGGATGGAGAAGGTTTTTTTTTCCCAGGTGAGTTGTGGTAGGAGTGGGAAGAATCTTGGACTCCAAAGGTTTGGTGTTGCCTATTGGAATTATTTTCCAGCTGGGACATTGTATCTGCGTATTTTTAGCTCCATGCCCACAGGAAAAGAATAGATTCAAGATGTATGGTGTGGGGAGCAGGACATTTGAGGCTATTGCGAGTGGGCCCAGGACAAGGGTAGTGTTGGAGTCATTTATGCCAATAGCTTCGTTTACCCAAGAAATATGCTTATTTGATCTGTATTTGAAAAGAGATTGGAATGCAGGAGCAGTGCAGGGCAGAAATGGAACAGGGTGAAGGAGCTGGGTTTGTTGACTTCTGAAGTATGTCTCTCTTCCCAATTCCTTTCTTGACTTCTCTTTCTACTTCCACCTCCACATGGCAAGGGAGGAAGCTACATTTGGCCCCTGCCATGATCTTGTGCTTAGGATTCTTGCCTTGAGACTCCTGATGTAAGATGACCCTTTAAACATAATTCTGGCTCTAGTTCCTGTTATATCTTAACATCCCCATATGCTCCTATCAAGAGTTTACATGCTCTTTTTCTTTCTTTCTTTCTTTCTTTCTTTCTTTCTTTCTTTCTTTCTTTCTTTTTTTCTTTTTGTATTTTAAGGAAGGGTCTACAGGGTGTTCAGGGTCTCACTACTAGATCAGAGTTGTAGTGATCGGCTTGTTTGCAGCCTCCCAGGAGCTGGGATTACAGGCATGTGACACCATGCCCAGTCACTCTTGACACTTTCAGTAGATCTTTGAACCTTCATGCACCCTCAGCACTCCTCACATTTGGCCACATTTGAATGAAATTGGGTGGGTCTGCGGCAGCTCTGTGGGCAGCACTGTAGTAATGTGAAGAGCCTTCTGCTTCACTTCCTGTGCTTTGGTCTTTGTGCAGAGAGAGGCCTTAGTTACAGCCAGAGCTCCAACCTGCTTGCTGACTGACACCAGAACATTGTGCTCCGGAGTGCAGAGAAGGCTGGGAGGCAGTGTGTGTTTTTCTGGCATGCCTTTGCTGCCCTGATCTTCAGGGAAGTTCTGCAGGTGTGCAGTGAGTCACTGCAGAAGTTCCTGCACAGCCACTGGTGGTTGTACTCAAGCAGACTCCGCCATTCATTCCTTCTTTATACCCTGCTCATAGGACTCCAGGGGGCCAATTGTTCTCCAGCACCGACACTTTTCTTTGAAGGGAAATCCCTGGATGTGGAGAGCGATATGCAGTATTTTTCCTGTGTGGCTGGCTACCTACTGGCCGGCTGTTCTTGGCAGCCCCCTTTATCCTGTTCAGCAGGGCCAAGGATGGCCAGTATGCTTGGCTCTGCAGCCAAAGTGATTGCCTCTCTGATTCATTTAATTTTGGCAGCAGAACACGGTGCTTACTAATAATCCTTGTCACTACAACCAGCTCCCACAGGGTTAACAGCCCTTTGGTACTTCGGTTTAGAAGTTCTCAACCTTTTGTCTCCTGGCAGCCATGTGACAGATGACAGTCACATGCCTTACACTTAACTATGGGTGTGCCCTGGCCTTCCCAAAGTGCTGGCCCTCCAAGTAATTTTATACTCCAGAAAAATACATTAAAAGATGAGTTAGCAAATGAGATTTAGAAAACTAGAATCAAGAGCAGAGCCACATTAATTTGAATCTTAAAATTTTATGAACTTTTATGTTATTGTCCGCTAAAGATCACTTCCTAACAGATCCAAACATCTTAATGTATGGTGATAGCAGGATAGAAGAGGGTGTGCTAGTATTGCCCAAGATGGCTTTCTTCTCTGCAGTCTGCTAGTCTCTGTGCAACTCCTGCTGTTGGCTTGGGTGCTTCTACTGGCCCAGAGAAGGCGTGGCCATGGGCTTTGGCTAACAAGAGTCTGGCATACGCTTTGGTGTTCCAGTCCTGTGTTTATGCAGCTCACTGTCCCATGAACTCTGCAGAGGGCCTCAGCATGTCCACAGAGGAGCCCTGGAAGCCACAGGCAACATAGTAGAGAAAGAATATAGCTATTAATGGTGAAGCGTGGTTTTGGGTGGGGGGTGGGGGTCTAGGGGGTTGCAGGGGGAGAAACTGCAGGTTGAAATCAGCCCTCATCAAACCAAGAGCTGTGAGCACCTGCTGGCCTCCTTGCTTCACATATATGGTGTGGCGTAAGCTGGGGATGGTGCAGTCAAGGGCACACTGCAGTGAAGGAGTTGCATCCTCCATCCAGCTGTGCTCCAGGTGTGTCTGCCCTATGCTTCAGGCCTGGAGCTTCTAGGGGGAAGGAGGAGGAGCCTCAGACTGAGCTGGTTCTGGTGCTTGTCTCAGGAGGG